>LOJH01001701.1:0-16955 GCA_001685095.1 Ellobius talpinus
ACACACACACACACACACACACACACACACACACACACACACACAGAGGAAATCGGAGTATGCTCCAGGAAGCATGTCTTATATAATTTTGACAAATTGATTGGAAAAAAACCATATTGTAAATGCAGTAGTGGTAATTGCTAAAGATTACTTGAAGGAGTGTAATAGCCCAGAAGCACCTGTAAATGCTACTAGAAGTAGGACTGTATGCAGAGTTCTCAGGCCCTTTATCTGTTCTTCCCTGACAACTGTGTGGGAGTGGAAGTGGGAATACATGAGTCTAGACCCATGCATCAGATCTTGGGTTCGGTCCTCCAAGAGAAGTGAAGTATTTTTCCCTTGTACTTAGTATTTACCCTTGTACTTAGAGATGTCTTGGAAACACATTTATTTGATCAAAACAAATGATTTGATCATGATAATCAGGATTGGCCTCTGCCCCCCTCCCCAAAGTAATATCAGATGATAAGAGTTGGTAATGCTGCTTGTTGCCCATTCCCTGCCTTTGTCATTAGCCACAACTAAAATGCATCTGACATCCAAGCCAGTAGAGAATGGGTGTGCCCTATGAACTGGATTGTCGCCGTTAGCTCTGTATGCTGTCATGTTTGGGGAAACTGGGTGCAGGGTCTAGGAGATCCTTGTACAATTATGGTTGGTACATTCTTTGGTTGGGGTATGTGTTTCCCTCTGGATTTATGCTTATTTAAAAACAAAAGGCACTAGTCAGAAACTATTCTCTAGAACCTTTACCTCAGGACTTTGGTGCCTGGCAGACACTCAAGAAAAGATGCTGTGACACAATACAAAATGACTACTAACATGTTTGCAGTCCCAGGAGGCTTCCGTGCAGCAGATAACTACCTGATAGATGTTGCTGCTCCAGAAGCGTTCTGGGATGCTGCCCTTTTTACATCCCTTTACCATAGGGGAGGAGAGGTTTGAGATTATGAAGTTGTCTACCAACCAGATTCATGCCATTTGACTCCTCCCTAGTCACCCATGAAAATACCCAAGTCATGGTGACATTCTGTGAGTACTTCATATGTGCCAGGCTCACTATGCCTTAAATTCATTAAGTCACAAAAGGCTCAGTACATTCCTCAAGGTCACAGGAAACCAAACAAGGTTAGATGTAGCAAGCTTAAATAATAATTAGAATATTCCTGTTTTTAGAATATTTTATTAATGAAGGCAAGGGACCTTCACAGCTAAACAAATAAGGGAAAAAAAAGCCTTTTGATTTATAATGTAAATAAATGAAAACTTTGAAACTGTCTAATTTTCCTCCCCTTCTGAGAATGGATACTGGCATTTCTCCACGGCCCCTGCTAGTTCTGCTAACTCTTATGTTTAGCATCGAAAGAGCCAAATTTTAGATCACAAGTTTTGATAAATAGCTCCTAGTGAGAATAATATTTATCCTTGACAGTGAGCAGGTTTTTATTGTTTCGTGTAAATTGTGTGCTGGGGAAGATAGAGAGGGTCTTGCGAAGGGCCAGCGTAGGAGTGGGTTGTCATAGGATGGAGGACCATAAAGAGATGTCCCTCGTATGTCACCCATGAGAGCCATAAGTATGCTGGCTCTCGAAAGTGCATTCTGCTCAGCTGTCCCCTCCCCATGAGCATGACTGGCATCCACCATCTATCAGAGTGAGGCCCCTGACTGACGTGGCTCTCAAAGTGCATCAACCTTCTGGGGATTTGTTAACAGTGCTAGAGTCCCCACCCCAGTCCCATGGAATTGCAGGCGCTGGAATGCGACTGTCTGTCAACCAGACTTCCTGGACTTCTGATGCCAACTCAAGGTTAAAACTAAGGACCAGATGACCTAGGATGACCCTTTCCCCAGACTTCAGTTTCTTTTATAAAATGAAAAATTCATAGTAATTAGGGTCACTCTAAGACACCCTCTTCCCCCAGAGCCCTCGGGTTCATGTCCCAAGCTCTCAAAATCCACCATCTGTGATACAAACTATATACCTGGCAGCGTCATATAGTAATTGAGAAGACAGACTGAAATCTGACTGCCTTTGTTCAAATTCTTTTTCTTCTTGCCCTACAGGTCTTTTGCTTATACATTATGGTTCCTGATTTTGTGTTTTTATGGGGTTTCTGTGTTTGCCAGTGTATGTTCTCTGCACTATGTATTTCATGTTTTTCTTTGGCTCTTTGTTTTTGTTTGTTGTATCGTATTCCGATTTGTTTGTTTTTTAATCTTCCTCTTCTGTAGCTGCATGTTTGTTTTCTAATGAGAGGGAGCAAGGAAGAATGTGGATTTGGATGGGTGGGAGATGGGAAGGATCTGGGTGGAACTGGGGAAGGAGGAACCATAGTCCGAATATAGTAATCACGTCAAGTTGCTGTGTACTGAGCTCTGGTTTGTTAGAAACCATAGTGCCAGGGCCTAAAGAAGGTGGTGAGGGTTTAGCGTACAGCACACAGAGCAGCTGCGGCCTGATGCTGCGGTGCATTCTTGCGTCGGCTGGCCACATGGGTACCTTTCCCCGCAACAGTCTGAAGCATTGGAGATGAAAGTCACACCTCATGCGGCTTTGTTTCCCATGATTGTGTGACATGGTTTATTACATAATAGGGGGCTGGAGAATCGGCTCAGTGGTTAACCTCACCTGTTGCTCTTGCTGAGGACCCAGGTTCGATTCCCAGCACCCACAGACGGCTGTCACTCCAGTTCTGGGGGATCTGATGTCTTCCCCCTCTTTAAGATGAGATCTCTCACTGGCCTAGATTTACTAAGTAGGTAAGACTGGCAGGCTACCAAGCCCCTGGGATCTGCCCGCCTCTACCTCCTCAGTTCTGGGAATGAAAGCTTATGTAACCACTCCCAGCCTTTCTGACAAGGTTTTGTGGACCCAACTCGGGTTCTTCTGCTTGTTTTACCCACTGAGCCAGCCAGCTTTTCTCATAGGAACAGCTGTCCTGTTGGCGTAGGGCCCTGCCCTGGTGACCTCATTTAACTTGAATTACTTCCTTGGGTGTCAAGGCTTTGACAGCAACAATTCAGTCCACTGAGAGTTAGGTCATACCTGGAAGAAAGGCAGATGGGAGTGTGTGTGTGTGTGTGTGTGTGTGTGTGTGTGTGTGTGTGTGTGTGTGNNNNGTGTGTGTGTGTGTGTGTGTGTGTGTGTGTGTGTGTGTGTGTGTGTGCCTGCCATTGGCAATTGTATTCATCAATCATTTGGTCCGCAGTACCATTGCAATAACTGATGTAATAAAATGTCTAAATAGATTAAAATCTAAATGTCTACGATAGAATGGAATGCAAAGTCTATTTTGAACACTCATTTTGACAGATTATAAATGGTTTAGCTCATCTTTAGGAAACAAAGTCACAGTGATATTTATCCATGCGGAAGACATAAAGAACTCACCAGCCTCTAACTTTTTCTTGGCCATGGGGTTCCCCGAGGCACCTGAAGAGCGAGCATGCGCAGAAGGCCAGGCAACAGCCTGTACTCATGCGCACTGAGTGGTGTTACCCATCCTCCCTTCCTCCCTTACTGGGCGATGATGTCCAGACTCCCTGGAGGAGGTGTGCGGGAGCCCTGTGGGCTCTTAATAAACCCATGGGCTCTTAGTAAACCTTGGGGTTGGGAAGAGCAAATGCATGCGCAGTAAACAGTCTGAAACCAGACCTGTACGATCCGTGGCAGTCTGGAGAAGCTCTGGGGTCTGTCACACCAGCATTAGGGGAAAGTGGTCGGTTTTGTTTGTCTACCCTGTCCCCCCCCCTGCTTCTATCCCTCTGTGCTCCTGAGGGAAGATATCACATATCAGAGAGGGTCCTATGTCTGAGAATCCTCTTAGACCTCTGTGTATTTGAATTTTTACTTTCAGGGTTCAGAAAGGAAGAAACATTGGTGTGGGGGACAGGATGGGGCTTTTCTGCTTTCTAGGAAAATCGCTGATGACGGACTAATGCCTCCAGCCACCCTCTGAAGTGACTAGAGTCCAGACTCGCAAATGCTCCTCCAGGTCAGGGGTCCCTCCCTTTCCTCCTTTCTCCTCGCCCAGAAGCCCAGCTGTCAACCCTGCTTGTTTTGGTGGGGATGCAGATCTCTAGTTCTAAGTCTGAACTTCTGTCCTGTTGTTTCTCAAAAGGGACAACAAGAGTCTTGTCAGTGTAGAATGTGGCATGCAAATTCTGGCATTTACAACCAGTGGGTCTTGGCTTAGTTTTCAGAAGAGCAAGGAAACAAAAACCCCCTTAGGTCCTTCTGCAAAGGTGCATAAAGGGCCAAACCAATTCACCTCCCTGTCTCCCAGAGGTCACTGACCAACTCAGTGTCCCCTCTGTGGAGACTATGCTTTTGTCTTGCTGTTCTGAGGGGGTTCCCCCCTTTATTTACTCATGTTTGATCTTTGACAATTATTTAATGTCAAAAATGATAACACCAGTTATCTGGGTCTAGCCAACTCAATAACTAAATTGCTTCTTTTATCATAATCCCTTCATGGAAATCCTGAGCACACTAAATTTTGATGAAATTTTTGTTTTTCAAGCATCTGTAGGCTAAGAGACTCATGTATAATGAAGGAATGGAAAAGGATGCAATACTTACTGCCCATTATTACAGTTAATATTCCTCCCACTGTCAAGATCCCCTCTCTCACCTCTCTCACCAAATCTTTCCATAACAGGAAGGGGGAATAATTATGGTTCTCTGTTGACATTTTGTCTGAAGTCACAAGTCAGGCTTTCCTTGTTTTTAACATTTCATTTCCATGTGGCTTACACAGTGAAGGGAGATTAACTGGGCCTTCCTGAGTCACACCGTTGGGGGTTTTCAAAACCGCTAAGCTAGCCTACAGTGCAGTGCCCAGATGTGCCCACATGTGCAGTGCAGGGTCACAGGTCACGGGCCAGGAAAATTAAAGAAAGAGAAGGGGGACACAATATGCAGGTCTTCAGTTGATGCTTTGCCCAGCTTGAAGTCACAACTTCTCATGGGGGAAAAGGGGATCCTTGGCTCCTCCTGGGCCTATTGGAACAGATGCCTATGGGCACAGATGAAGGCCAGACTTGGTCAGCTCAGCTGTCACTGCCATTGGTACAGGGACAGAACCTTGCTTTCCTCCCTCTATACCCAACTGCACCTCCTGAGGCCTCTGCTCCAAGATACTGCAGACTCTCAATCTCTCTGGAGGAGTTGTCCTGGTGGCCACTAAAACTCTGAACAGGCTTCTGGCCCGCACAGTCTTCTCTTTATGGGAACTAGTCCCTCTGTTCTTCCACTAGACAAGCACATGCCATGGCTAAGTTGACTACAGTATTACTGTCACAGTATTCCTGTGTTTCCTTTGGTTTTTTTCCCTGTTTAGCTACCAGTCTCTTCTTTCTCTGTGGGATACTCATGGACTTCCACGTTGCCTGGGAGTCCAGTTTAGCACACTGTGTACACCAGAAATGAGTGCTACCCCTGACCCTCAAGGCCTGTGCTCATTCTGTCTGCCATGCTGCCTCCCTCTCCCTGATCCTCCCAGGCTGCCAGCACTCTCACTGTTATCACACAAACTCCTTGGCAATGTCACCCCAGCCTCCCACACAGAATCTCTTATATGCACCTACATAAAAACTTGATGCCACTTTTAGATATTGTCAGAATTCTCTTTCCAGGGGACACATCGGTCAGGCCCCTTATAAACCCATCAGACAACCAACTGAGCAAGTAAACTGGAGTGGGAACAGCTACAGAGAGTCTTCCCATCTCACTCACCAGGCCCATGGGGGTCACCTTGTTAGAGCAACTTTGTGTTATCCATCATGCCTGGTGGTACTTGAAGGGTATGAACTCCTTGGAGGACGTTGAGTCAACCACACCTTTTACTTTCTAAGAGCATCCGTTTTGTTTTGTGGGCTGTGTCTAGCACAGCTCCAGGGACATACCTGACTGGGAGGAAAGGCAGGGAAGAAAAGTCAAACACGGAACATACAGAAGAGCTGGGGCTGGGGGGCCTGGGCCCTCTGATGGAGAAGCTACATTCCCCCCTGGACATTCAGCATGTTTATTATGTGCAGTTGAACAGGGAGGTGAGGTTACTTCATACAGCTGAACAAAGAGGTGTGGTTATTGCATCCAGACAAACAAGGAGGCAGAGTCATTATATACACGGAACAAGGAGGCTGGTTGAGCTCATTGCCATAGGAGCAGTCTCTGTAGGGAGCAGTCTTAAGGCTGTACACATCCAGGGTGGATGGGGTGTACAGTGGACATATTCTGTACCCACTAGCAACACTGGGGACAGCTTTGTCATTTTCCTAAGAGTCTAAGACACTGGAGTCCTTGATATGGCTGTGCCCATGTCAATGGCACACATTCACTCCTGAATTTACTCCCTCAGGACTTCCTCTGCTGCCTACATTTGTGTTCTCATGTTTTGTTTTGTTTTGTTTTGTTTGTGTTTCCCTGAATGTCCTGGAACTTGCTCTGTAGATGAGGCTGACTTCCAGCTCACAGAGATCCACCTGCCTCTGCCTCCCGAATACTGGGATTAAAGGCGTGTGCCACCCCCGCCCAGCTTGTTTTGTTTAATTTTTGAAACAGTTATGGTAGCTCAGGCTGGCCTCCTGTCTCAGCTCCCTAATGTTTAGGAGCATAAATTTTGCAGTTGTGTAGTTGGTTCAATTTCCTTTCTAAGGATTTATTTGAAAGGAGGGGATGCATGCGACATGTGTGTGGGTGCCTATGAAGGCCAGAAGAGAGCATTGGATTCCTCAAATCTGGAGTTACAGGTAGTTGTGAGGTGCCCGGTGTCAGTTCTGGGAGCCCAACTCACATCTTCTAGAAGAGCATCAACTGCTCTGCACCCACTGAGCCATCCTTCCAGTCTCTGATTAGTTCAGCGTCTGCATTTCTGCCATCCCAAGGCTCTACACAGCAGGTGCTTGGATGGGATGGAGCCACAAACTGTGACAGTGCCCCTGTGCTGAAAGGAGTTCTTTTTCTAATCTCCTGTATCGTGTGGTTTTCAGAGCACCATTTTGCAGAAAGCAGGATGATGGGAGGGAGCAGCAAAGCTTGACCAGAGTCCCAGAGATGGGCGACTCTCAGATGATGCCACAGCTTTGGTGCAGTGGCTCTCAACCTTCCTAATGCTGCCACCATACAGTTCCTCGTGCTGCGGTGACCCCCCCAACCAGAAGATTAGTTTCATTGCTACTTCATAACTCTCATTTTGCTACTGTTATGAATTGTAATGCAAATATCTGTGTTTTCCTTTGGCCTTAGGAGACCCACATGAAAGGGTCATTCAACCCTCAAAGTGGTCATAACCCATAGGTTAAGAACTCTGATTTAGAGGGAGTTTTGTCCTTGCTAATAGTTAATTAGGCTGTCCAATTCCCCTTCTTTTATGAGGATTTTAATTCAGTCTCTCTATACAAAAATCACATGTTCCTGCCTCAGGCATCAGTTCATGGTTATCTATATTGGTGGGATCACTTTTAGGAGGTAAAGTCGTCATATAGCCTGAAGGAAAATGGTCTGTGGAGCTAACACTTAGGTCGGGGTGCCAACACATCACCCAGAATTATGGAATCTTTGATTCATAACCTTCGAGAAAGTGTTTTTAAATGCTGGAAACTTCAGATCTCTCATCTTAGTAGTTGAGGTGGACTCGGGATCAAAGAGATGTTAGTTAGCCACTCAGCCACAATGACAGACATATCCAGGAGAGCTGAGATCCCACACATCTCAACCCCAAATCTCGGGTCCTTTCCACATCTCCTTTCATGAGCAATAAGTAATGAATTTGATTGTACAAAGTAAGTTCACCTTTGGGGATGTTTTGTTTTACTAAATCAGCAGGGTGATAACCAGCAGTCACTGCTTGGAGTGACTTAATCCACTGAGGCTCACCCTTTTGCTATAACTAATTCATATAGACCCCTAAGTCAGTGTTCTGTTCAAAGCCATATTGACAACTGGGCAATTGTCTCTGGCTTCGGGTCCCCTACTAAACTATTGAGTAGCCTTGTCACCTCCCCCTCCATCATCAGCCCATTCTTTTGTGACTCCTTCTTTTAGGTCACTGTTCATTTTCCTCTGACTGTGCCTAATGAAAGTGCTGGGTAAGGAAATT
This sequence comes from Ellobius talpinus, assembly GCA_001685095.1. Lineage (NCBI taxonomy): Eukaryota > Metazoa > Chordata > Mammalia > Rodentia > Cricetidae > Ellobius > Ellobius talpinus. The sequence goes on from LOJH01001701.1 coordinate 8,104, forward strand.
TCCATTGTGGTTTTTATTATGAAAAGACCCCATCCCACTGGCCAGACAATAACTGAGTCGTGGTTACTGTCCATGCAGCTCTGCCGAGGGTTTGGACTAGGAGAAAAGACGTACATACAGATGAGAGTAGAGGATCACTTCGGAGCGGGGAAGGACAGCTTCTAGGCGGGGAACTGTTAGAACAAGCATTGTCGCTAATTGTGCGGTGTAACTGTGTGGTGTTTGCACACAAGAGAAAAGCCTAGGTTGGGTGATCACCCTGTGTGAGCAGGGAATAAAGCATCCAGGACAGATGAGTCTTTTTTTTTAATCCCCACCTGGGTCTCCTACTTGATTCTTCTCCTGTTTCAGTTGTCAGATCTAACATCCCTTCCTCAGGAAAGTCTCTCCAGATTGCTTTCCACAAGCCCCACCCCTTCTTCTGTGCGAGACACCTGTGCCTCCCTCACCTAGGGCGCTTCTCATAAGATCACCTGCAAAGATGATGGTCTGAGTCTGGCTCCCTGGCCGAACTCTAGGTTCGCAGAGGACAGAATATTTATTTCCTAGACGTCTTTTTTAGAAATGGTATCTGCAGTATTTTATAGTAGTAATCTGGCCCGAGGACGGTGATGATTCTAAAAAAAGACCTATAGTGGAAGTGATGGGAAGGCTTGAGACACATGGAGAAGGTGGCCCATGGCGAATTTAGAGGGAATATCCCAGGATCCCCAGAGTCAAAGGGTGCAAGTCTTCTCCTTGTTCCTTACCATGAAACCCCGTCTCCAGGGTAGTTTCTAGCAAATATGTGTATTGAGAAGTAAATATGCATAGAAGTCTGAGAATAAATCTCCAGTAACAAAAGAATTGCGTGGGGGAGAAACAGGGCTGCTTTTAGTTTTTCCTGTCGCGGTGGGCTTCAGCCCACGGTGAGAATACGTTAAAGACTACAGCTGAAGGCTGGGAAAATGGCTTAGTCAATAAAGTGCTTGCTGTACTAGCATGAAAATCTGAGTTAGGATCTCTAGTGCCTAGGTAGATAGCCAGCACGTAGGTGCACACCTTTAATCCCAACCTAAGCAGTTATAATCCTATCCCTGAGAAGGGGGAGACAGGAACATCCTCCATAGAGTTCACTTGCCAGCTGCTGAATCAATGAGTTCCGGATTGACTGAGAGACCTTGACTCAAAAAAAAGTGGATATCAATAGAGGAAGGCTCAAAACTGACCTCTGACTTCAACATGCTCTCACACACATATGTGAACACGTGTGCATGCATATCCACGTATGCGCACAAACACACCAAAGGGCCTGTGAGATGCCTTCACAGGTAAAGATGCTTGCTGCCCAGCCTTACAGGATGGGTTCAATCCCTGGGACCAACAAGGTAGAAACAAAGAATTCCCGCAAGGTTTTATCTGATCTCCACATAGACTCCATAGCACAGGTGTACACACACACACACACACACACACACACACACTCACACACACACAATCTATAAAAGGAAGAGGAGGAGGAGGAGGAGAAAAAACCCCACAAACTTAGAACTGTCTCCAAGTTGGCAGGTAACCTGAGCAGGGATAGAAGGCCTAGTAATATAGCAGGATCCAAGCAGTAGACTGGACACTCATGGTGAGAGGTAAGTGGCCATCCAAACCCCAGATTGGAAGTTTTATTAGAATACCCTAACAGTACTCTCCCCATACTGATAGGACATTATCAAAGATTTATAGTCTATCTATCTGCTTGTCTGTCTGTATTCTGCTGGAAAATAAGCCCCAGGAGGGCAAGATTCTTACTGCTTCATTCTCCCCTACGCCCCTAGTACCTGAGGTACCCAACCCATGGTAGCATCTCACGAAGTACGGGGTGAGTCGCTGCTACGTGACGAGGTAGCAAACATGAAATATATTCATTACGTTAAACATTTTACTTCATTAACTAGACTCGTGCAAGCCATTAGTTTGAAACACTGCCATTTGGGTTAGACCTCGGAGTAAAAACCAAGGGGTATTCTGAATAAGCCCATGAACACAGACTGCAATCAACCTTTCAGACCAAGGATTCATGAATCAGTGTGTGTCAGCCCAGGAGCTACAGGACACTGGACTCACCTTCCTGGTTCACAGGAGGGGTTTAATGAAGGCTTCCTCCTTAGAGAGGTGGCTGTGGATAAGGGGACCTGGCCAGAGATGCTACAGCAGGAAAGACAAGACAGCCACAGCTGGGACCTTTACCTCTGATGGAGACAAACCAGGGGGACTCTAGAGGATCCAAGGAGCAACATCAAGTAAAGAGAGTCCCCAAGAGAACCAGAATCATGGAGGAACCTCTCAGAAGTGGTCACTGTTGAACGTCAGACTCTAGATACATAACTGAATGGAATAAATGCCACCATTTCCCTCTCCTCTTATATCATATACTACTGGTGCTTCCAAATAGCTAAACCTGCCTTGGACACCCAAAAGGAACAAAGCAAGGTATTTTACCCCTAGGGACAAAATAGGGTCCTGGAAAATTGGGAGTGGGATGGAAGTGTGTCCAGCACATAAGGATTGCCATCATGTGAGTTTATTTTGTCCCCCTTGTATTATAATTGTGCCAATAAACATATTCATTTATAGAAATGTGAAGACAAGATCCTAGTGGGAAGCAAAAGAGCTGGCTTCTAGCCCCACCTGAGCAAAGACTAATATTTATATGTTGCCTCCCTCCCCCTTCTTTTTCCTCTTCTTTCTTATATTTGCAAAGGGATTTGATGGGTTTTATTCAAGATGAACCACAATAAATTTGGCTACACTTGTTTTGGGACCTAATTAAGGCCAACCTGTCTTGGAACAGAGCTCTCTCTCTCTCTCCTTGCCTTTGTTCTCCTACTATAAACAAGTTACTTCATGTGCCCCTGTGGGAACTGGGATGAGGCAAGCACTGGGGCTCCCAGAAACTTTCAGCAAGTTTGATTCCCTCAGCTTGGATCCCAGGTCATTAAATATAAGATGAAAGATGAGCCGGTTTATTCTGTGAGATCACAATGGGAAGAATGGGGGAAGGCAACGTAGCAGAGCTGGAGTTTACTGTCCAGAGTACATCTCTCCCTCTTTCAGTATCACTTGAAGGGCAGTTTGAGAACCTAGGGGAGAGAGCAAACATATATAGTCACAATTGTTTCTGTCTGCAGCGTCCCTCACAGCCGGCTGGCTGGCTGGCACACACCACGCTTGTCATTATGTATTTGAGGCTTGTCCCATCCTGCTGACAAAAGCTCCAAGAAGGGGAAACTGGTGTCCAGGATCAGCCTCCAGTGGGGAGCCTGGGGCTTAGTGGCTGCCTCTAAGTGAAGGCAAGAGGAAGAATTGTCAGGCTGTTGCTATGTAGATTTCTCTGTCTTCTGGATGTCAAAGATCAGTTTGCCATGGCAACACGTGGGCAATTCAGATTGTTGTAGCCATAGGCCCGGATCAGTGGTCTCTGTTGTTGCCTTTAGTTTAAAACAAAATCCCATGAAGAATGGAGTCATCTCCACTGCCTCCAGAATAAGTGCTGCTTTCCTTGAGGAGATGTTGCTTCTGGCCTGGTACACACTCTGCCTGAGGGGGATGCTCCTGATGGTCCAGATCAGATGAATATACGCGCCAACATCCCTCTCCAGTTCTAGAGATTATACCGCGTCCTCTGAGATGAATTCATGTGCTCACAGGCTGTGCATCATAGAGGTTGTCACCCTTATGTTGTTCTTAGTTTGGGGACAAGATTTAGAAGGACACCCCCACCCTGAAGGTGTGACACCCCCATTCCTGGAGGTGACATGAGCGGAGGTGAAGGGTCTGAATGGGCTCCTGTGCCGATTTAAATTTGTTCCAAGCCGTTTGTCCGTGCCTCCCTGCAAATGTATACCCTCACCTCTGATGCTTTGATAACTGCCTCTGAAGCCACCATCATCTGGGACTGTGCAACAGCTGGAAACAGCTGGCCACAAGTCTTCCTCTCACCCCAGTGCACCCAGGGAGCTGAGTTGGCAAGGAGAGGGAAAAGCTAGTAAACGGGGGTTGCTTATTCTGCTGGGGTGTAAAAATGATAATTCCTCTGAAGCTGTAAGGATTCTTCTTTATTAGAGTTCTGGAAGTAGAACTGTGGGTTTTCAGCTGCACACCCAAGTCCCTCCTCAAGTTCAAGTACATTGTGGCAGTGTTCGCGAATGTGTAGATAGTATGGCATGCCTCTGGCTAGGAATGGATTTGATGTGTGTTATCTCCTGAGGAGGGGAGATGTGTGTCTCAAAGCCAGCTACATTCTGCAGGGATAATTCTTCCATTGTGCTTTGCACAGAGTCCTCCTGGGTGTCCTTAAAGATGGGACTGATAGATGGTTGAAAGCAAGAAGCTATTTGTAACATATTTGCTTGCTCGCTATCTGAAAGCTGCTCAGTTCAGAAATAGCTAAGGCTTGATTTTGCTGCTCTGGAGAACAAAGGCCAATGTTCTAACCAAAGGAGGGTGCCGCAGAGAGCTCAGGCTTGTCCTAAGCACAGAGACATGAGCAGGCAGAGGAAGACCTGCATCAGAGCAAGATTTGAGTCTGGAGACGAGTTGGCTCACCCAATTCCCTGCATGACTGACCATGGTAGGAATATGAATTCTAAATAAATCGGGAGGGTGGGCTGTGAAAACCAGTGGGGGTTTTTTTTTGGGGGGGTGAGTGCTGTGTGTTTTATTTTACTTAGATTCTTTTCTCTTTGTTTTTGTTGTTTTGTATTTTAGTTTTTGCTTTTGCTTGTTCTTTAAGACAGTTTCACTGTGTAGCCCTGGCTGTCCTGAAACTTGTTCTGTAGACCAGGCTGGCCTTGAACTCAGAGATCCGCCTGCCTCTGCCTCCTGAGTGCTGGGATTAAAGGTGTGCGCCACAACTGTCAGCTGTTGAGCTATTGGCTCAGATTCTTATGATCATTCCTCGGGTCTTATATGTAGTGTGGCGTGGGGTGTGGGCCTGGAGGAGAAATTAGGCTTTTCCGTTGATTGACATGAGTGACTAGTGTGTGTGATTCAGTTTCTCTTGGTAGAAATTGTCCTCCAGCTGCAAACAGAAATAACCCATATTTCTCTGATAGTCAAATGCTTAACTTCTACCTTAAACCACTGTCTTCTGCCGAGAGTAAATACTTTCTAAATTGGTGGAAACAGAATAGGATGCCCTTGAAATCGTTTCACTCTACAAATAGCCCTTTGAAAAGAAAGTTGCCGGGTCAGCCTCTTTGACCAGGGATGCTGGCAAGCACCTGTGTAACCACCCGAAGGCACATTTGTAGCTGGTGATATTTTCTGGGCTTAGAATGTAGGCAGAGCGTGTGTCGATTTTTTCATTGGTATCTGCCGGGCAGAGGGTATTCGTTCATTGCCCTTGACTCTCAGGAGAAAGTCTGTGTGTCCCTCAAAGGGAGCCTTAGCAGATGTGGGCTGGGTTACACCGTTGACTTTGGTGTCTCTCTCACTTCCTTTTTGTTCTCCTGTGATGCACTCAGAAAATGTAACACTGTCTACTTTGCCTCTGTGCCAAAGAAAAAGTTCTAATAGACTAAACATAAGTTGGGACTGTTTTGTGAAAGCCTGTGTATCAGAAAAAGTTGGCTTGTTGGTTGTCTTAGAAAATGGAACATAATGGCAGTATCTAAAATCAACCGAAAGCCTCCCCAACATTCAGCAGCTATGCTTTCTGTAGAGACCATGATGGACGCTTTTAACTGTCGCCTGAAATTTCCAACACTTTTATATCTGAAACTATGATGCAACTTTCTATATTTGATTTGAGACCAAACCCCTTGTTTGAGTCCCCCAACACATGCCACTTCCTCTCCTACCTTCTCTGGGGCGTCCATTGTCCAGCTTCTTGGTGCTGTTGGCTGGCTTCAGAGTTGCCAAAGTGTCTCAGTGTGGCCTTCTTGAAGCTCCTACCGCTGTGTTGCCCACATTCCCCCTCTCATTATCCCAACACAACTACACCAAACAGTTGTGGTCTTTTTCCTAATACCCCATGATAGTTCTTAGAAGAATGGGCAAGCTGATTCCTGGCCCAGGGGCAATGACCTGATGGTCCTTCCCAGGGGGTCCTTCCCTATTCTCACTTATGACTTTTACCTATACCAAGAAAGACTTGATATATTTTTTTAATGTGTGTGTCTGTGTGTATGTTCCTGTGTGAGTTCATATGCAGGGGATGTCAGAGGACCACATTGGTTCTCGTTTCCCAGACACCTTTCACCTTTTGTTTGGCCTGAAACTTCACCAAGGAGGCCAGGGTAGCTGGCCAGTGAAGTGCAGGAATCCACCTGCCTCCTCCTCCTCCCAGCTCATCGTCATCGCTAAGATAATGCGTGTGTCTATGGGTTCCAAGGACTGAACTCAGTCTTCATGCTTGCAAAGCAAACACTTTACTGATAGAGCCATCTCCCTAGCCTAGGAGAGAATTTCTAACACAGGTTATGCACCCCTAATCTGAAAATCTGGCAGTGAAACCAGAAAACCACAAGAGCTGAAAACATTTGGAGTACTGATGTGAAGTCACAAACGGAAAATTCCAGATCACAAAACTTCATTTCATGCACCAAAGTGTGGCAAATGTTTTCTGAAATTAACATCAATCTGTGTACACAGGTGTATATGCTACGTAAAAGAGTGCATGTATCAACTTGTGTCCCATGCCAAAGATAGATAGATTAATGTATATACAATTATTTCGAAATCCAAAGAATTCTGAAACCCTACTGATCCTAAGATTTAGGCAAGACATAGTCAGCCTGTGGTGGGGTGCTAGATTATAGCGGACCCTAGGGAGGGTTTTAGTTTTTCACTGGTGGAGATTTTCTCACCCTACTGACTTTCAGACCACACGTTTTTCTTTCTTGCTGGCTTGCATTCTGGTTGCTATTGATAGGTCCAGGTGTGTGAGTCTCCTCTGCTTCAGTTCCCCATTCCAGAAGACAAAGTGGGAAAGGTCCCCTTCTCTTGGTTGTATAACCAGGGCTGGCAGAGAATTTAAAAGGGCTGCTTTGCAGCAATGTATCTTTATCCACTAGAGAGGACACATGTGTCTTTACATGTGACTAAGCTCACTGTGTTTGGAGAGAAAGTTTGCTGAGCAAGAACTGTCTCTTTACTTGGTGGCAACACTGGTGAGTGACTTGGGCAGGAAAACTGGCAAGGCCAGCAGTCCTAGTCCCTTTGGTGTGTCGGCACAGAGGCCTTTTCCTGCTGTATGCACGGAAGGTAGAAAGATAGCCTTCTGAGAGCTGTTACCTGTCTGGTTAAGTGGTGTGCGAGCTGAGAAGGGCTGGAATGCAAAGCCATTGTAGAGTTCCAGTGGAGCCCAGCTGGGCTGTAAGAAAACAGGAGGGGGTGTGTGAAATGCTCCTGACTCTTAAGATGTGATTTTTCTTTTCCTCCCCCTTCTTTTCCTCCCTTAATCGTCCTTTGGCCCTCTGTGCTATGCATTTGTTAATCATTTTGCAAAAATTGTGGTACTGGGATAAATACAAATATGCAAAATTGTGTGTGTGTGTGTGTGTGTGTGTGTGTGTGTGTGTCCTGGTCTGAGGGAAGAAACTTCTAATTTAAGAACACAATCCTTTAATCTCTTGTTGTTTGGAGGCATGATGTAGTTGGCTTCAGTTACTTGCGGGTAACTGATGTGAGAGGTGTTTGTCCAACTTGGTGATCTTCAGAAAACAGGAATTGTCTATAACCTAGACATGACTGTCTCATAGGAGTCACCTGGCCTGTACTGTCACTTCAGATCTGTCCTTCAGGGTCATCATTTGTCCTGTGGATAAATGTAGCAAACTGCCTACTGGCCACACACAGAGCGGCTGGACTGCAGTGTTTTCTTGTAACACTATAGTGTCTCTCAAAAATATTCAAGCAAAACAAAACAAACTCAGCAGCATGTTTGGGGAGGGGGAGGCTCCAAGGGCAGAAACATTTTATCAGAAGATAAAAGTAGTTACTTTAATATCTGAGGATATACGCAGAATACATATGAGCCAGTAAGCACCTCTGTATATTTGAGTCTGTGTAGGAGCTTAAAATCCACAGTATGGGAAGGTTGCCTACCTCCCCCAGGGCTGTGAAAGTTCAGGGAGGGGAGAGAAGAGAGAAAATGATTAGATATTGAGACTGCCGTGCCTGTGAGCATAGTAAGTATCTGTTTGACCAGTAGTACCCGTGGTGGAATGGGGTTGACTGTGGAGAGTCGGATGGAAACTTGGGAGATGGATGCAAAGAGGAAAAAGTGGAAAAGAGGGTGCATCTGGGCACTGTTGTGGGGTGCTGATGAGGACAGGAAGGCTACTGTGGTGGTCAGAAGGAAGGGTAAGACTGTTACCACAGCCTAGGGGTGGGGAGCTTCATCCCAGACCTCTCCCCATCAATCTGGGGGATGTGAGAGAGTCATCATGGCAACACTGTGTCTCCCACACTTGTATTGCCATCTGAAGGGCCGAGGGAAGAGGCCTGTGTAGGCTCAGGCTCATTCCAAGCAAATAGGCATTGAAACAAAATATCTTATTATGCTGTTAGCTTCAAATCACCTCATAGGCGTGACAGAAATTGCTGTGTTAAAGATGATCTGTGGGTGCTGGTTTTCATAGCCACGGTTGAAGGCTTTCAGTGGAATGTGCATTGAAGTGTCCGATCCTTTTAGATCACTGAGTTTAAGGCATCTACCGATCAGCAGAATCCAGTCTTGGGTTTAAATAAACATAAACCTTTAGGGGCTGGAGAGATGGCTCAGTGGTTAAGTGCACGGACTGCTCTTCCAGAGGTCCTGAGTTCAATTTCTAGCTCACAGCCATCTATAATGAGACCTGGCGCCCCCTTCTGGC
>LOJH01001701.1:17040-27270 GCA_001685095.1 Ellobius talpinus
AAAAAAAAAAACCATAAACCTTTATTGAAACTTTATCGCAAGATAAATGTATCATTTTGTTTTATTTTATTGTGTGCATATGTGTATATATGTGTGTTTATTTGTGAGATGTGGCATTTTTAAAGACAAGTAGCCTTAGGGAGATTTAAAATCCCAAATAATTTGAAATCTAATTTACTGAAATGTAGGAATTAGATCATTCTGTATTTATTACTTAGCATTTATAAATATAAGCCCACAGGGTTTAACTGTTTTCCAAAGAAATGCCCACACATTATGATTTTAGACATTTGCCTGCAGACAATTTTTTTTTAGCTCTTGTTTAAAGTCCAACATAAATGTATTCCTGTGTAATTCTGCTCCCTGAAATGAGCAGTGTCTAACGAGCAGCCCAAGGTTACCCAGGGCACCCTCAACTGGATGTCAGCCGTGGACACCCCTTTAAAAGTTCTGCTAAAGTTATGCGATTCACTTGCACACAAGCTTGTAAATCAGGAAGTAAACTTGAAAACATCTGACCTCCAAAGAGCTAGCTCATTTTAATGTGGGGCTTGTGGAGAACCGTGGCCTGAGCCAGGAGGTAAAAGACAAGCTTTCAGACTGTGGGTTGCATTTGATGCGCATGAAAGAATGGAAGCGGTAGGGAGTCGCTCAGAGAAGTGTGCGTTTTCGCCTTACCCACAGTGGTACCTATTGTCCTATTTCTCAATTGAATGATGTCATGTTTCATTTAAGGCCCTCAGTGATGCTGAAGTCTGTGGTCTGTGTACGAGGGGGGGAAAGGCAGCCAGAAAGTTGCAAATCAGGTTTTTTTGTAAAGCCTTTGTGTTTTGGGTTTGAGAGATAAAAGCTGACTCATGCGATATTTCACTGGAAGACGCGGCAGAGACTAGTAAAGGCTTCTTGTTTTACCTGACTGAGTGCCCAGTGCGGCCACTGCACCAGCTGGAGGCAGACGGCATGTTCGACCTCCGTGGAGGACAGGTAGGTGCTGGTGGAAGTGTTCCCAGGAAACTGATGCCAAGACTCGCTTACTCCTTCCCTCTCCGAGCAGCCGAAGCTGCAGCAGCCACAGAAGTGGGAGAAACCCTCACATGGAGTTTTCTTTACAACCCTGTGTAAGGACAGACGCTCGGCTCTGGGCAGCACACGTGTCCCGCCGCAAACGCCATGCCCCGAAGTTATCTGACAATGGAATTCATCCCAATTACCGCCACCCCACCCCCTCGTCCATATTAACCGGTTTTTGTCTTGTTTGAGTTTCGCAGGACTTTGGTCTCTCCTTAAAGTTAGTTTGAACACTAGAGCACTCGTGTTCTTGGCTCCGAGGAGAAATTTCCAAGTGTGCCTTGAATGCTCCACACTTTAATTTCTTCTCTTATTAAGGTTCTGGCCACAGAGCTGGGGGGACAGAATGAATGCTTGCAGGCTTCACACTTAGCTGTTGAAGCGATGCCACTTCGGCTCAGACTCACAGCAGCTGAAATGAAAAGGGAAATGCAATTCATGTTTGAGTGTTTTATGGGTAGAAAGTACTTTTAAGAAATGACTAGGATGGAGAGGAAGCTTGACTTTTTATTCCATGTTACTGTCTACTTTTTATCGTCTTATTGAGTATCTCAACTTTGCGATGTTGACATTTTTAAGGGTGTATAGACTTTAATTTATCACGCATTGTGTATGAAAAATCAAATTGTTTTCATTTGAAATGTTTACATATTTGATACAGATGGGGGTTTCGGTTTTAATGTCCTTAAGTAATTTAGAGAGATTTTGAAAGCTACACAGTTGTTGAAGAAGAGAGATATTTTTTAGATAAACAGGGGAAGGAGAAAAGATCCATCTCTACTTGGGAAAAATCATGCTAATATTTTACAATATATTACTTTTGTTGCAATAAGTTAGTATCTGAAATTCAAAACTGAGATCACATTGTTCACATTTATTAGCTGTTCATCTTTCCTTAGCCATGTATTTTGAATATACAGTTTTCTCTACCTTTATGGACATAGGAGAGCCTGACATTTAATCATTTTACATTGTGCCTTTCAGAGATTTTATTTATTCTGACCTCTATTGTTAGGCATTTCAATTCCCCTTCCTCCCTTTTCATGAAGAAAGTGTTTAATGTGCTTTGGGGAGGGATTTATTTACTCTGAGTGTTATTGCTAGCCCTTTGGAATTCTCTCCTTTTTCCTCCTTTTTCTTTAAGAAAAGGTTGCTTGGCTCTGTGCCTCCTTCACGACTGTGCGGAGATGTTTGGGGACAGAGTGTGCTGTATCCAGATGAGGCTCATGTGTATAACTGTTGTTCACTGACTGCTTGAGTCCAGTGGTTTCATGCTAAGAGGAAATGTGCTTGTCTGCCTATGGCAAAGTCAGTGATAAACTTTACTGAATAAATCCTGGCATTAGTGCCGTATATGACATTGCTAGCGTGAGGTTGGCATGTGTGCCTGACTATAGTTAGAAATGAGCAGTGTGGATGTTAGCTAGTGACCTGCTGGTTACTTCAGGGTTGAAATCACATGCAGAAGATTGTACAGGGCCTGGGAAAGCCATCTGGTCCAGCTACCTCACTTTCAGGGGATGAAACCAATGGTCGTGGTCAACTAAAATGGCATTGAACCAGAGCAAACACATGCATGCTCAGACTGGATGAAAATATCATGTCATAATTTAATTTCTGCTCTACCCCTTGATTTCTGTCTGTATATGTAGTGGAGGATAGATGCATACACACATGTACATGCACACACACATACAGCACACACCACCACACCTGCACATACAGTGTAGTCCTGTTGAGTACAGATACCAAGTGTTCCAGACAAGTAGCTAGGCTGTGTTCTTTATTTTCTCATCTCTAATCTTCTTTCTGCTCTATAGTTTACCAATACCTGCTGAATACAATTATCTAACCTCTCTGAGGTTGGTTTAGTTCTTATTTTCTTTTTATAAAAATCTTTTAAATATGATGAAACCATAAACTTTAAGGATTTTGACAGCAGACATTAAAGACAGTTTTGATGTAGATTTAAATATGGACAGTGGATCTGCTTGGGTAATCTTGCTGCAACTCAGATCACTCCCAAACCTCAGTGGCTAAAAACAGGGATAATTATGTATAACCTCTCAGGGTTCCTGTGAGCTGGGAATTGCAGTGGCATTTCATTTGTATTTTAATAAATAAAGCTTGCCTGAAGATCAGAGAGTAAAACAGCCCCACTGGTTAACCTTACAGACCAGACAGTGGTGACACACACCTTTAATTCCAATAGCCACATTAGTTTACCATAGAAGCCAGGTGGTAGTGGTGCACACCTTTAATCCCAACCCTAGAGAGGAATATAAGACAGGAGGAGACAGCTCTCAGATACAGTCTCATTCTGAGATTCCTGGAGGCCCAATCGCCATTTCAGACTGAGGTAAAGAGCCAATGGCTGGTTGTTTTGCTTTTCTGACCTTCAGGTTGAACCTCAATATCTATCTCTGGGTTTTTATTAATTGTGCTACATTTGGGAGACACTCTGCCATGTGGTTCCGATTTGGCTTCTGTCAGATCACTATATCATCTGGCATGACGCAGATGCATGAGCTGATGGCTGCTCACTCCAGAGGCTGGGACCAGAGTAGCAGGGCTTGTGAGCATCCCTGGGCTGCTCAGCATGTCTACTGCTTGTTGCCCCCAGCATGGCAGCTCCAGGGAGTAAGACTCGTTCCATGCTGGCAAGCATTTTCCATGTCTCTACAAGATATCATTCACATAAGAAATCCAAAGTAGTCAAACTCACATCAGAGAAGAGCAGAAGAGAGGTTACCAGGTCTGAGCAGAGAGACATGCCGTATAGTACGGCTCACAGCTCCGGCTTCTCCGTTATGCAAGATGGATAAGAACATCATGCGCCTATCGGCAATAATACTGTTGCATGCTTCAAAATTTGTCAAGAGGGTAGATTTATTTTTAAGGAAAAGGGGGTTATTTGTATCACAATACCAATAGGTCATCATTATGGGGAAGTTGGAGTGTCTTGGAGGAACTTGGTGTTTAATAAAATATAATAATATGGAAGGCATGGAGATCTTTGGGTAGTAGTTCTTCCAAGGAACTGGGTGGAGTACTGGATTTTGAGCACAGCACTGAGCAGAAACTGGTGTGCTGGCCCCTCTCTACTGCTGTGGTGGGAAGGGTCTCAGCTTTGCCTTATAGCACCCTCCTTGGGAACTGTAGGTTGGGGAACCCTCAAGGCCCCACCTTGTGTGTGCACACCAGGTGACATGAAATCAGGGAAGTTGTATATTAAAGTTGGCTCAAGACAAGTTGGAGGCAGCAAGTAGTGCTCTCGATTCTGATGATGGCATTCCCAAAGAGAGAAATTAACATAATGGGAGTCTAAAGGGCAAATAAAGAGAAGCCAAGGAATGGGATTGCTTCCCCTACAAAGACTCGTTGGGAGTAAAATGTGAGTCCTGTCTTTTCATTGAGAATGGTGCACAGATGCTATGCTATGGCTAACCAGCATCTCTAGTTGTCAGACTCAGCAAGCCATCAAGGCCCTTGCAAGTGCTACCTTCTACTCCAGCTACCTCCAGGCTCACCAAAGATGAGTGTGGCTATGACCCCCACGTGGGTAGACCCGGCTGGTTTCGCAGTAGTAATGGTCAAAAGATCTACATGTCCTCACATGAGCCAACGTTTGGTGATGTGTTCTCCAAAGCTGTCTAATGTTAGTCCTCGACTTGGGACTTAGGAAGATAATGACGCTCTAGGAAGGATAGCACAGTGGTATACAAACGTTACTCTCTCGCCCAGAGCAGAATGAAAAGGCTCCTGGCAGAGTTTCCTCTCTGGCTCAGTTTGCTGTGGAAAACCAGCCACTCCACCCTCCCTCTGCTTTTGTACGAGAGTTCTCCCCTCTCCTTCCTCCTGATAATAGTTCAGTGTGTGTCTCATGCACCATCCCATTCACTACTATTTAAATAACCACAGATAGACAAGTACATTTAAGTCTTTTAATCATTATAGTTTCGCATTATGTGTACATGTGTGTCTGTGGAGGGTTATGTGCATGTGTGTGCAGGTGCCCTTCATGGCCAAAAGAGGGCAGCAGATCCCTTGGAGCTGAACTTACAAGTGGTTGTGAGCTACCCAATGTGGGTGCTGGGAATCAAACTCGGGTCCTCTGCAAGAGCAGTACATGCTCTTAACCACCAAGTCATCATCTCTCCAGTCCTAAATTTACAGACTGAAATGTAATTATCTAAATGATCTTAATATAAACTTTCTTTAATAAAAATATAACCCCCAAGCTGTACATACGATTTAAAATTTGCTAGTAGTGGCATTTTAAAAGGTAAAACAAAACTGGTAAAATTTTAATATGATAGTAAGATTATCTCACTATTCTAAGATACTATTCCTAAAAATAATCAACAAGAAATTATTAGTGAAATATTTGATAATTTTGTCTCATATTGTTATTTAAATCTGGCATTTATTCTTCACATACTGCCCACCTCAGTTCTGGAACTTCTCCAATGCTCCTTGGTCCCATATAGCTAGTGACTACTATGTTGAGCAGCACAGTTTGATAAATATTAATCATTGGAGATTTTCATTAGAAAGAAGAGGTCAGACAGTAGAAATCTCCAATTATTTTAAGGGCGGTGAGAGCAAGACTAGACAGTTTTTATGAGGCATGTTGTCTCATATGGGAAAACTGTAATTACCTTCTAAGCCATGAGTCAACATAAAAAATGTCACTCATTAACAAGGATAGCCTCGCATCACGTGCCATTATATGGCCTGATTTGAAATGTCTGATTTCTGTCTTTGGTAGTTTCGGAAGGTATTTGGTCAAGTAAGCTTGGCTGAATACTACAGACAGCAAATATCTGCACATTTCTGTTTTATACGATATTTAACAGGCAGATACAGAATAGACTGGTCTCAGGGGCTTCAGTGGCCAGGTATAGGAGACCAGTGTCCACTCACATTTCTTTTCAGAGCTACAAAGAAGGAGTTGTCTGTGGACCTGGCTGTCATATTCCATCTTTGCCCATCTTTGAATATACCCCAAAGCTGCTCCCATCTACAGCAGCATGGCTTAGACTCTAAAACCAAATTCTTCTTCCTTCATCTCCCAGTCTTAGAGCAAAAATAAACAGAGAAAAGAAGTGGTGGGGAAGAAATGGGTCTCTCTGTAGTTGCTCATCCTGTTGATATAGTACCACGTGCCTGATAATGATCCTAAAAACCATTTCCTAGACCAGAGAGAAGACTGACATTTGCCTAGTCAGGAAGCCGGGACTTGCTCTGGAAACCAGCCTGTCTCCCTCTGTGGGGGTCGATTGTTTGATCTAGGCCTTTCCAGGTGTCCTGACCTTGGGTAGTGAGCATATTCAACTTACATTGATCCTAAATCAATGTTGGACTTTTGGGATCTTAAAGGATGCTTATTTCCCAAGAGAGTGGCCATTCCCTACAATGGGACCAAAATCAGGGTCACAGTTATGATGGACGCCACTGAAAGCTTGCAGAGATTCTTCTGCCTATACCTTCTGTCTCACTAGAGGGGCATCAGGGATACAGACACACGCTACTGTGTCAAGCTTTGTGTGGTCGCGGTGGTTCAAACTCAGCCCCTCACACTCAGAGCCATCTCCCGAGCCTATCACATTCTAGGTTACCATACCAGCACATACCAGCAGTTCTGAGTGCTGGCAACTGCATTCTACAACAGGCAGATATGAATGCATGGCCACTTCTTGGATCTTTGCCACACTCAAGCTGAATCAAGCCTTTTAGGTCAAGTGTATTTTAACTACAAACCAATCCGTGTTTTATGGGCTATAAAGTTGTTATAAAGCAAGCAGAAATCATATTTCAAAAGCTCTAAAACTCCGTAGCAAACTCGTACCATGTGGTGGTGGCCTGAGTGTCTTCGTTTCCTGTGTGTTTCTTACTCTCCCTGGTTGTCAACAAGAGCGAGGGCCTTCGTGTTGCGCTCACAGTTCTAATGTTTGTTTCATCGATTGGCACTGATACTTTCTGTGCATATAGCCTAGGGAAAGGATGAGGTTCTGAAGGGCTTACAGTCCAAAAATATTGGGACCAGCTGTTTGATGTTTATTATAAAAATCCAAATAAGTTTACATTCTTATCAAAAATGACCATAGGTGGTAGTGCACGCCTTTAATTCCAGCACTCAGGAGGCAGAGACAGGTGGATCTCTAAGTTCGAGGCCAACCTGGTCTACAGAGTGAGTTCCAGGACAGCCAGTGCTACACAGAGAAACTTTGTCTCAGGGATACCATGGACCAATATTCTTAATACATCTGTCATATTATAATCTTTCCAGCATAATTCTCCCATTTCAAACAAAACCTCTAAGCATGAATTTTGGTAGTAAGGTGACCTGCCAAGACGAAGCCAATTTCATCATTGATCAAATCCCTTATCATAAGGTACAATCTCAAAATTATGGGGGCAAGGGGATACTGATCCTGCCTTGACAGCTGAAAAATTTGGAATCTTGCATGTCTCATAAGAATAATTTTGGAAGGTTTAAATTCAGCTTCGGCCTTTTTGAACCCAAGATAATCTTCCTCTACCACATCTATTATCACCTCTCCCCTTGGCAGATGGTCTCACCTTGCGCTTTCTCATAAATGCCAACAACCCAGCTGGGCTTAATTTTTCTCGTCACTTAGTTCCTAATTTAAAACTGCTGTTTTATGACTTGGTATATGAACTGCTGGAGTTGTTCCAATAGCTCCTGGATGTTGTGACTTAATCAATACTACAAAAGCTGTTTGTTTGTCTTAGGCAGGTAGGGTTTCCTAAGATATAAATTTATGTATTTATTTATTAGAGAGAGAGAGAATGAACAAATGGACATTATAGAAAGAACGGCACAGGGAGATGCCACATAAGCACTTTGAAGGCCTCTTCTGGGCCAGCTCGGATGTGGAACAGCGGGCAGGAGTCAGCTTTGTGTGAAGTGTCTTTACCAGCTGAGCCATCCTGCAGGCCTGGCATGCCAGTTTTTAAGAAGGGCTTTAGGTCAAGGCTAAGGTCAAAGATGAGTTTGAGGTAGGATATGGGTCTTTTTATTTCAGCCTGGTTTTCATGCCCCCCTCTTAGAGAAAGAGCCCAACACCGCTCGATTTTCAGTGCTGTGTGTGAGTGAAATGTGCGTCAGCCAGTGTCACTTAATGTCACTTAAACTGAGTCTTCTCCGTGCTCCAGACCCCTTGCTTAGAAATGGTAGAATTATAATGGAAGACTTAAAATCCAAAGCAACCGTTCTCAAGATTCTGTAAGAATTAGTCTCCCTTCTAGGCATGCTAGAACCATTTATCGTGTTAATTAAAGTTGCCTGTTCTTTGTGCCCTGACCGCTGAGACTTTACGCCCACAAATCTGGGCCCATCTGCCTATATGAGTCAGTGCAGGTGCTCACATTTAGAAACAGCACCCAATGGATGTCCTGCTTCACACAGTTTATAGGGTATCCAAGCTTGTTTTGTGATCTGTTAAGTTGCCGAATCAAGGAGAGAAGGCCTAGGGCAGAGCCTGGGGCTGCCCTTCCAGCTGGCTCAGACAATGCTCTGAACCGTTCATCCTCCTTTACCCAGTCTGGCTTTCTGAGCTCACTTGCCGCCTCTTGTTAATGATGCTCCATACCTGGGGTGGGTTTTGACCTCCTTTCCTCCTCCTGTTCAGAGGGTGCTCACTGACCTTCTCTCTTTTCTATCTTTCTGCGACGGGAGCAGATGGGCATCGCCGGCTGCAACCGAAAGGGCCACCAGCTGTAACTCAAGTTCCTGATCCAAGGACCACAGCTGAACCTTCCCAGTCCCCAGAACCAAAG
Source organism: Ellobius talpinus (assembly GCA_001685095.1). NCBI lineage: Eukaryota > Metazoa > Chordata > Mammalia > Rodentia > Cricetidae > Ellobius > Ellobius talpinus. Next base: position 25,915 of record LOJH01001701.1, read on the forward strand.
GCCATGGAGCTTTCTGACAGTGACCGACCCATCAGCTTCAGCTCCACCTCATCCTCGGCCTCCTCCAGGGACAGCCATGGCTCCATTGGCAGCAGAATGACTTTGGTTTCAAATAGCCACTTGGGCTTATTTCGCCAGGATAAAGAAGCTGGGGCCATAAAGCTGGAGCTGATTCCAGCACAGCCATTTTCCAGCAGTGAGCTGCAGAGGGACAACCCTTCCGGGCCACCGAACATGGATGGGGTCAGCGAGAGGCAGCCCAGGACCCAGTGGAGAATGGACACGAATGGGGCACCCCAAACCACTGCAGACTCGGACACCAGCCCCAAGCTCCTCTATGTGGATAGAGTGGTACAGGAAATCCTGGAGACAGAGAGGACCTACGTGCAAGACCTAAAAAGCATCGTGGAGGTAAGGCAGACTCTGAAAGCTTTTAAGTTTGTCAAGCAGGAGAAACAGTCTTGCAAAATAATATAGGAAAGCAAAGGGCCTTGTTTGTGGTGGGGGCAATGTCTTCTGTGATGCCAGAGGAGAATAGTAAAGCAAATTCTTAAGAGAAACCTAGTGTTGTCTCCTGGTCAATGGAGTAGTTAATAGTTGCATAGCAAATCAACTGTGTGTCGAGGGCAATGATGATGACACTGCACATATTCAACCAGTGTACTGTCTGCTAAATTCCACCCCTGGGACCTCAGGGCACCTCTCAGCTAGTAGAGCAGGTAATAATGGGGACAGAGGGTGCCCCAAGCTTCTTGGTGAGTAGGTGCTAGATGTCTCTGAGCGCAACTGTTCTTACCTGAATCACAATTCTCCGTGTATGTCTAGAAGTTTCTAAAACTATTGCTACCTGGATCCTTGCCTCCCCTGAGAGGCTGTGACTTCTGTGTCCTGGAGTGTGGGGCCTGTGGGGTGGAACTGACCCCCAGTTGACTATATATATATGCATCGACCTAACAGAGAGCTGGGCTCTCTGTTGCTTGGTGTTTGGGGAGGGAGTAAATGGGGGAGAAAAAAGTCCTGGACCTTAGCTTGTTTTGCTTTCCTGTTCACTTTTATAATGAAAATTTTTACATAATTTGCATAAATGATTACCATATTAATTCTTTTTACAAATTATTCAATGGGAGTTTAGCTCACCTTATGTGCCAGATCAGATCCCCTGAAAATTCAGTTATTATTTGACTGTGAGTTATAGATCAGTTTCCAGGGGTAAAGATTAAGTAGAGCTCAGATATTAGCTTGTTCTTAAAAATATTAGTACTTCTAGGGTCAATCTGTGCATTGCAAAGCTACTCATGTTACTGCCTTGTGATATTTGTGATGCACCAAATACTCTCTCTGTCTCTCTGTCTCTCT
>LOJH01001702.1:0-46591 GCA_001685095.1 Ellobius talpinus
CACCCGGGGAAGGCAAACTTTGCTGCTTGCTGCGCTTCCCCTGCCCGGCTCCTTCTCTCCTTAACGTAGCGGTCCTCCCCCGACCCCGCACACGTCCACCCACCCAGCAAGCCGCCCCCGGATCCTTCTTGCCGCCTGGACTAGGCTCCGGGGAAAACTTCAAAGCGCCGGATCGCAGGCTCCCTGCCTACTTCCCGACTGGGGATTTCAGGTCAGTGCCCGGAACACCTTTCCCCGGGGAGGCCGCGGGCGGGCTGGCGCGCGCGGGGGACTGCAGCCGACCCCGTCCCTCGGGACTCCCACCCTCCGAGGGTTTCTCCTCCGACTTCAGTAGACCCCCGTCGGGAGGTTTAGCTACCTTGCTCGCTTTCGTTTTTACATCAGAGCTGTAAGTTATTAAAAATGCAGCCAAGCTAAGCGTCCCCCGCGTGGGCACCAGGGAGGGAGGGACTCGACGGGGTACCAGCCGTCTCCTGTCTCCCGAGGGGCTTGGAGGACGGGGAGTTCAGTGAGTGGAAGTTTGCAGCCTCTGTGTGTCTGCGCGGGAGCGCGGTCGTCGCCGAGCGTCGGAGTCAGGCGCGGGGGGTGGGGTGAGGTGGGGGGAGTGCTGGGCTGGAAGCTGGGAAGCTCGGCTCGGCGTTACCTCGCTAGCAGGAAGGGGAGGCGGCGGGTTCCCGTCTGCTTTCTTTTTCGACTCGGAAAAGAACTGTAAAAACCCCCAGCCGCCGCCGCTTCGTCTGGCCTCTCCAGGGGCCGGTGGTGCCTCCGAGTGGAACGACGGCTTGTGCGTGCGCTAGTGTGCACGGCGGGCTCCTCGGACCGAGCCGAGCTCTACCTGCTGTCGTCGCGCAACTCCGGTGGGGAGTCCCGGGTTTTTTGTTTTGTTTTGTTTTGTTTTTCTTGGCTTGCCCCAAAGCGTGGATCACGTGGATTTAGGAGGAAAAAAATAACTACTAGGAATCCGTGGAGGGCAGGAGATTCGGACTGGGCCAGTCCGCCCGCCTGCCAGGTCAGCTGCTTTGTTTTGTATATGTTCTTTCAAGATTCTAATTCGACCCCCTGCCACGTCCCTTTGGGAGACGTCCTTAGGGTAGGTTTTAAGTTCTGAGCCCCCAAGAGCGGGTGTAGACTGCTTGCGTGGGAGCGAGCAGCGCCCCCAGCCCTCTGCTGGGCTTTGGGGAGCCTGGTGGGAGGCCCTGATGGGCGTGTGAAAGTCTGCGGCCGGAGGAAGTTGGTCCCACTCGGAGGGCGGGCGACGCGGAGGCTCTGGGCAAAGAGGAACTTGCGCACCCGGCGCGCTTCTCGGCTGAGGCGGGGAGGGCGAGGCGGCACTGGGCCAGCGCTTGGAACAAGCGGGAGGTTGCGCTGCAGAGCCACCACCAACCCGGGGGCTCAGGGCGGTGGCGACGAGCGCCTGCTGTTTACGAAGGGAGCGGAGGAGCGCCCTGTACTAGGGCGACTAGTGGCACGTGTAGTCCCGGCGGACTTCTGCCTGCCCGATTGCTCTCGGGAACACGTACCCACGTCCCGAAGACGACCGAGCCAGTCTGCTTTTAGGCCGAGGCCGAGCGAGGCTTAATTTGCTGCTAATGAATCTTTTCCAGAAGTCTGCGACCTCCAGCTAGACGTCGTGAGTGCCCGCGCGCGAAGGCGCGCGCCGCCGTCGTCTAGGGGATGGGGGTTGGGGAAATGGGAAAGCGAAGAAGAAACTGGAGGAGGGTTATGTTTATTTAAAAACAAACCTCAAAAAGAAGCCAGTGCTCTTCAAATAGGTATTCGTATTGTCTGGTTGAGTCTAGACAGTCCGGGGTTTTTAACTGTGTAACCCCCTCTCCGCGTACCCTTATTCAGAGAAGGCTTTGGGAGGAGTACTGCTGGATGGTCCTAAGGTTAGTCCCTTGGGCGAAAAGAACATCTTTAAAAATGGACCTGGATTTTAAAAATAATGAGGAAATAGCCCACCCCAGAAAGTGGTGTGTTTGGAGTATTAGGACTTGGGTATTTCTAGCCATCTGACACTTCCTGTGGCATTGGAAACGGACACCACCTGGAGAGATCGAACCTGTACAAGGTGCTGGATTCGGTTTTGCCAACAGAAGTGCTTGTGTGGAAGGCATTTTAATTGTCGACCTCAGAGACGCTTGTGTGTGGACATTTGGGAAATACTCGCTTCCCGCTCCATCCCCGACTTGTTACTTGGTCTGGGTTGCAGTGTTGGCTCTGGTGTTTATTTTGGGTTGGATTGTGTCGTGTAGAGAGCTACGCGGAGGGGTGATTAATGTGCCACCCAGGTTTCCTCTGTGGCTGGCCTTCAGTGCGAGGGTGTACACCAGGTACAGGAATTGCCTGCGCTGGTTAGGGGATCACGCGAGTTTCGGTCATCAGGTGTTGGGCTGGTAGGTCTGGACTTGGGCTCGATCAGCGCTGTCCTTTGAGGCGCTGTCACCAGTAGGTGACTGAGAGTTAATTAGGAAGTGTTCTCTGGATCAATGGGCCGCACAGCTCATTAGCGATTCTCTCCAGCCCTTTGCAGGGCCCGCCTGGCCTCCGCCTCCCACACAGCCCCGGCCCCCGCGCTCCGGGCTGCGGAGAGTGCCGCTGGGAAGTGGGGAGGGGTGGTCAGTGAGGGACAGCTGGCGGGCCAATATAACTTCGCAGGGCGGCGCGTTGCGTGCGGCGCCGCGAGGTCCACACAGCCCGCTCTTTCTTCCTGCTCGCGGTCGCCTCCACTGTGTCTTTAACTCGCTCTAGCTGGCTTTGCTGCCTGGCTGCTCCTCCCCGCCTCCCTCGCCTATCTCTTGTTCTCTAAGCACGACGCCTGTGCTCCCCGCCCAGTTTGGGATTAGACAAGATAAAAATAGGACTGCCCAGCGCGCAGAGCTGTGACTGTGCCCGGGTAGCCTAGCCGGGCTGGTGCGAATGCAGGGGGTAGGGTCTGGGGAAGACTAGCAGGGAGCTCGGGGCGGTCAGATTCTTATTGGACCCTCACCCCCTTCCTCGCAGGCGCTGTCACGCTCGCTGGACTCCGTCCGCTGTGAACCGTGCGGGCCAGGGGGACTTGAGCAGGGTCTCCGCGCTCTCGCGGGTGTTGTTGGTGTGCGGGTGATAGATCGGTCTAGACAGGCATGTAGACTCCCTCCCGGCTGAAGGACGGTGTGGGTGGGGGCAGTAGAGAAGGCAGCAGACTCCCGAGAGCGGCGAGGGAGCAAGCTAAAGCTAGCCTGCGGGTCCTGTGGGCCCAGCAAGCCGGGTGAAAGGCAGGTTGCGGGGGTGGGGGGTGGTACTCTTAACCCTTCAAGTACGGTAAAGAGTTTAATGGGGGAAGAGGGACTACGAGTCTAATAGAAGTGACTGGAAGTCGAGTGGTCTGCAGGGGTGGGGGACTGAGGTCTAGCTCTACTGTTTTCCTTTCTCTTCTGGGTGTGCATCTGCCGATTCGTTCACAAATCGAAAGCAGCTGCTAGACAGAGTAGCTTAACCCAGTGCTTCTCACTGGGGGAGCTGTGAACACAAAATGGGCACCCTCCCTTGAGGATCTGAGTTTGGGAGCAGGCTATGAAAACCTGTTTCCTAGAGGAGCTGGCGTGTGTAGGGGAAACTCAAAGTGAGAGAAGGTAGTTGGCAAAGGCTCTGACCCAGGCTGCTGCAAATTAAAGGCCCTGAGCCTGAGATGCCAGGCCGGTAAGTACTGGAGGGAGAACACAGCATTCCTTGAGCTGTCCATACATAAACACTTAACCATGAACTTGTGAACAGTTATAATCAGACATGTGCTGGGAGACAATCTAAATAGGAGATGGTCTGGACACTTAGAGAAATCTATCATTTGTGTATCAATGATCTAAAATTTAATATAATTCAACATACATTATTTTAGTTCTTTCCAGAGCTGGATATTGATGGGTAGGTCTGCCTATCAATAATTAACTTATTCCTTCCCCTCTTTTCCTCTTAAAGATTTGTGGTCTAAGGTTCCTCTATTTACATTTAAACTGTGAAGCCATGCTGGTCTGGCCAGGAAACGAACTGCGTTATAGGGATAGCCAAAGAACCTAAAAGTAGTAGGGAGGAATGCTCAAGATTAAGATGTACCCCGAATGGTCTGTGCTGGGACAAGTCAAGACACTTTGATCCCTATGCCCTAATGGAACAAGAGATTAAAGAACTGGCCAAGAGGAATATAAACACAGGCATGCAAGCGCAGAAAAAGTACTGATGTTGTGAATCTGGAAACTGAGGCAGAATTTCTGTGTTGCAAAGACAAAAAAATGAATTTAAAGAGGGTCACTTTGGGGAAAAAAAGCACAAAAGGCACGCATATATATACATGCCTGTGTTAAAATACGGGCCAATTTGCGAAGACCTACCCTTTGCCTTGAGGAAGACTTCTCCTGGTGAGACCCAATTGAAAGTAAGACTGAGTAACTACATTGACCCAGTCTCAGAAATAATGTCTTTGGGCAGTGGAAAATGGCAAAGCAGCTCCTAAGCTGCTGGGTGGCATTTGGGGTTACTTCCAGTTTTTGCCCTTGCTGACTAGCAGGAATTCTGAAGAGGCTGGGAGTTCTTGACCTTGGGTGGCAGGGAGAAAGATGTGAGACTTTGATAAAGTTATTGGCGAAGGTGGTGTCGGGTTTGGACTGAGATCGAACACGAAAGAAGCATACCTTCTGGGAGAAATAAAGGAGAGAGCGGCATGCTTTCATTTTGTTATGCTTTTATTAATATATTTTTCCTACCCACTGGAGGAGACCATACCTGGGGTGACCTGTGCATTAGCAGGCACCTCAGTGCCCCTACACGGGCGTGTAAACTCCTGCTAGGGTTTAGTTTGCTCAGGGCACCGGTTTGCCCCGCTGCTCCCTCTTTGTTTAAGCCCAGTCAGGAATTCCAGTTTTTATTGGGAAGATCACACTTGGGTGGAGCCCAGGCCAGGCGGGGCAGGGCTGGGCTGTGCGGAAGGCCGGCCGCCTCCTAGAAGGCTTCAAGTGCTGCCCAACCTTAACACAGCCCTCGGGAGCAACCAGCAGCTCTTAACAATGCCTCCCTGGATTTCCTCGAGGACTCTTCGTCCAGACACCTAGCCAGACAGGGTGGGGGAATCGCATGGGCTATCAATACTGCGACCCACCGCTCTTGTAAGGGAGCTAGGAAAGGCCCTTTGTTAGGGGTGTCCTGGGAGTTGCTGAAGAGAGTAAATGCAGTGTTTTTTTGCCGACGAGTCTCTTGGAACAGTCTGAATCCGGTCAAGTGAGGTCTTCTCCCACACTTAGGAACGTTTTGGCTGGCCACCATCGGAGGAATTTGGTCAGTGTTGATGGCCAATGGGATTCCATCTTTTTTGCGGAGATAAGACCTAGGTGGTGAAGCTGAGAAATCCAAAAGAGCTGTATTGTGAGACTTTCTCTGTTCACCTCCTTTGGTAGCCCAACCCTGTTCATCTTGAGCACTGGGCCCAAGGCATGCACTGGCCTCTTCTCCAACAGCTTCCCAAACTCAATCCCCATGATGCTCCTCAGGAATGGACATCTGACATGTTGTGGGGTAGTTAATGGTGCTCTTGTGGGGATGTTTCTGGAGGTTCTCCCATTCTGGGCTCAAGCTCACTTCTGTGTTTTCTCAATTCACATTCTTGTGGTGTGTCCCCACTTATTTTTTCCAGAGCCCGAGGATTGCTAGCCAGCACCCACAGGCTGGACTCCCCACGATTAGACAAATGGAAAAGTCCACTCAGAGAAGATCCTGACAGCATAAAATATAATTTGTGATCTAAAAGACAGTTTCCAGTATAATCTCATTATGCACCACAGACTCCCGGTGTTATTTTGTGGAAGGCGGACAATGATCAATTTACATTGACCCGGGGCTGGGCGAGCTTTTAGATGGTAATTGCCATATTGATTTGCATGCAAAAAGGAGACCTGCTAAAATTAAAGACCGGAAGCTAAATTAAACTAAATTTATTGTCTAGGTGCAAACCAGGGGAACTATTGGGGGAGGGAGGTGAGTCAGGTTAGGTTGCCAGGATCAGAGCAGGTAAGAGGCTGTCAGAGCTGGGGGGGGCAGTTTACAACTTCCCCGGATATCTTTACCTTGTGATTTCAAAATGTGGGGAGGGAGTTGGGTTTAGGGGAAAAGTTATAAAAAGATACAATTGCAGTGAAGGCCCTAGGTCTTTAAATGCTAATGGTAACTATAAGGGAGAGGGGAGGTTTATAGGGCTATAGGGGGTCTTCCTGCACCATTTCCGAAACTCCCCACCTCCCATTTCTATTGTTCTGGCTCTCTCGAGCCTTTGCTCTGCCTGGGACACCAAAATCTAAAGAGAAAGGAAGGAAAAAAAGCAGCCCTTCTCCCTTCCCGCCTTGCTCCCCCCCAGCTGTAGACCTTGTGGGCGTGAATGTGTTAGGGGCTAAGCAGCAGGCCCTCCACCTAAGCAAGGCCGGGTGGGTCCGCACCGACGGGACTGTTGGCAATTGTCTCACGACGGAAGCTCTGCTTGCAAGCTCGGCTGGATGGCAATTGCTCGGGAAGCCGCTGACTCCAGGTGGCCGATGTTGGGGGTGAGGAATTCGGGTGGATGATTGCATTGGAGCGGGAGAAGGTGTCTCTGGGCCTATCCACTGACAGGGACAGGAGGTTGCCTCTAGAGGTTCTGGCGTGCTAGGCCAGTTCCGAGCCCGAGCCGAGGCAGGTGGGACCTGGAAACTCCGCCGGCTAGCCAAGACTGGAAAGTTTTTTAAAAAGAGAAAGAAAGCCACTTGCAGAGGACTGGCTGGGAGCCAGGTCAGCTGGGCCGCCTGGCCACTCGGCTGGGGAACAGTGGGAGTGTGCTGTCTCTCTCCACCTGGATCCTCTTCCTCCTACTCTATCTGCGGGTCTGTTTCAGAGGTTCTCCTCAAGCAGAGCTGCAGTCACTGGCAGAGGAACCAGGTGTCTAGTGCCCGAACAAGTCCTCACTGAGCAAAGGTGAAGATTTAAGCCTTTCCTGTGAAAGTTACAAAAGCAACTGAAAGCCTGGTAGGCCTAGAAATTAGGAGTAGGTGGGAAGAAGATGTTGGGGTGCCGAGGTTTGGAGGCCATGTCCTCAGAGGAAAGGTTGGAAAAAGGAGAAAGTCTTCCTGTTTGCCTTGGTGGTTGGCTTTTGATGGGGATTTTAAAATGCCCAATAGGGCTGATATCTTGCAAGCCACTTGGCTGATATTTCCCTCCCACCTCATCGTGGTTCCTAGGGTGTTTTCTTGGAGTCTTAGAAGAGGTAGATAGACATAGGTGCACCTTCCGAAGGCCTTTTGCTCTATCTAGATAATCTATTGCTTTATGTGCCAAGTCCAGGGTGGAAATCTCAGCTGAAAGACCAATAGTCAGCTTTGTCCTGAGAACTGAAAGGCCAGGCCATCTACTGGTGCCTGCTGTGGGCTAGCACCCTAAGGGAATGCGGCACCTTGTTGGAAGCCTTGGCCCTCACACCAGGGCATCTCTGCGTGAGAGATTTGTAGTATGTAGGGGGAAATTGTGAAAGCCTTTTCAGTGGCCTTAGAGATTGCAGTAATGTTTTGGAGAGACGGCTCTGGGCTCATACTGGATGAATTACTACATAAGGCTCACGAATACCTTGTATTTGATACACAAGACCCAAGAAACCTTCCAAATTTATTTGAGGTGAAGACAATATGTGAAAATGGGGATTTCAAATGACACAATTAGACCAATAATTGGCTCCTCTCCGCAACTCCAAGACCGAGTTTGACCATGGCCCGTTTTTTACTAGCTGTGTGACCTTGGGGGCAAGTTATTTATGGCCTCTGAACCTCAGTACATTTCTTCATTTGTATGACTGGGAATAATTATCTACCTTTAGGATCAAAGACAATGCTTGGCACATAGTAGGCCCAGAGGGTTAATAATTGCCCTGAATGACTGCCCATGTTTCTATAAGTTGCTACTCAGTTCTCTATAGCCCCCAAGACCTGCTAGGCCTGTGTCCCAGGGACCAAGTGTGCAGGTCAGCTACTCGCTCCAGGGGCATTTCTCTGGGTCAGCCTATGTGGGCGTCTCTTTCCCTTTGTTAGAGTTCTTTGCCTTATGCGTTTAAGGGATTCCATATGCAACAACTTGGATTTTTTTCCCCTCTAAGTGGGATCATTATATGGTTAGGAATTGATTCCAGAACTGCTATCTAGGTGCTGTTTGGCAAGTTTTCCAGCCAGGATTTCAGGCGAGGGACTGGAGCTGCTGGAGAAGTCCTAGTTGGAAGAGGTGAAGGAATGGCCTGCTGCAGAGGCCAGAGGTGCTGTGGTTTGATAGGGATTAAGTCCGGATGTTATGAAGGCTCGATGTGGTTTTCAATAAAGTCAGCCAGAGATTGCTTCTTTTATATCGATATGTATTTTAAAAAATTACTAGCATGAGAAGAAAAACAGACCTGTGTGGATCCAGGGCGGTAGGAAGCTACTGTGATCAGGTTTCCTCTTGGACTCCCAGAGGGGAAGTCAGCTTTTGATTGAAGCTACACTTGGTTCTTGACTCTCAGGGGATGCCTGCTCTGAAACAGGAGNGGAGCCCTCCCTCCCTCCCTCTCCCCCCTTCCCTTCTTTCCCTAAAAGCCTTTGTGCTGAAAGAGCTTCTTTAGGCAAGAATCCCTGGTCCCTCTAAAGAATGCCTTACAGCCTTTGCTGACATTGTTTTGTGAGCTGGGTGTTTTACCAGGCCAGCAGTTTTGCCCCTGTTTTAGCTCACTATTTTAGAGGTAGTATACGGACGGACAGGATGCTCCTCCTAACTGCCGCGATGGCCACAGTGTGGAGCCCAGCTGCCTGCAATCTGAAGGCCCTGTAACCTTTGCCCTAGGGGCCTTTCACGAGGGGGCAGAGGTGGGGAGCTTGAGGACCCAGGATTGTTTTCGAGGATGTTTGTTTTCTCGAGGCTGAGGGTGGACACGGGCAGGAGTATGTCCCAGCTTTGAGTCTGATTTAAAAACTTGCTTTAATTGGAGAAACTCCTAGGCATTTCACAGTTCTGTACAAATGCGAACTTGAAATAGCTTAAGACCTACGTCATTTAGGAAAGGATAAATGAAGTACAAAAATGTTCAAACTTTGTAAATCCTTGGAATTGTCTGCCCTCCCATAAACACATGACAAGTGCCAAGGCATTTCCAGTCAAAACACCCATGGACCCAGCAGCCTCCATCCTTTGTATTTATTATTTTATTAACAACATTTTACACAGCATTTAACAAGCCCAGACTGCCTGCTTTCCACAATGACTGGGGTGGAAAGTGGGTGGGGGTGGGGGAAAGTGGTCTACAAACCCACTAGCTGGAGAGATCTCTCCAGATGGAGAGGCAGTTTATTTCTACTGTCCAAAAAAAGAGCCAAAAGTAGTACTGAAGAGAAGGCGCTCCCCTCCCATCCTAGGAGCACTGTTGAGCTTCTATAATGTGTCGGTGCCCAGCTTCCACTTGGAAGGTAAAACCATGTCTACTGCAGGCTACTCTGCCCCTCGGTGACTGGTGCTCTTCGAAGAACAAGCATTTGTCTGTCGTTATTCCATATCCTGGTGGAAAGTTTCTAACGAAAAGTAATGCCTTTCTTAAGTCATAAAATGAGCCTTGTATGATTATTTAATTAAAATCTATTTAAGGACCGATTAGGCGTGTAATTTGCGCTAATAATGACGATTATGGAAATGTTCAACTTAACCAAAAATCATAAAGGAGACATTTTGATCAGTGGGGCGACCAGTAAGTATTCAATGAGTTGGGCAATTTCTGAAGGACCAGAGGCGGACCTCTGTGGGTCTGCACAGAAGGCAGACATGCCCGGCCTCTGTGAAACTTGGAGCACTGCAGGCCTGTCTGTCACAGACCCAGCCTGAACACTGGGCCCAGTGGCCTAGGAGTGTGAGCAGCCATGTCTTCTTCGCATCACACACCCCCAGCCTCTGCAGAAAGAGTCTCAAACTCCGGATGGGAGAGGGCTGCTAAACCTCTGCGAAATGGCGGTGCTCTCGGTTTAACAAACTACACCAAGAAAAGCTGGCCTTGGCTAGAGCCTCAAGGGCTGGGGTGGGGGGAGAGCCAGGGTCCCTTGTTCCGGAGAAACCTGCCAGCTGCTGGACTTGGTGTGAAGGCGAAGGCAGACACAATGCTGCTGTTGTTGGTTTGATCTCTAACTGTGGATTGTTAGTCTGGCTTTAACTATGTGGTAAGGGGGGAATGTGAAGGCTGTTTACAGCGAGTGCAAATAATGTGACAGCTGTTGGCGCGCGAGCAGCACTGTGCCTCCTCAGCACTCACACAAAGCGCGCACTATGCAGGCCCCGCGGAGGAGCTGCAGAGGTGGCCACCACTTTGTGGCTGGCGCTTTCGGATGAGAGAAAGCTGGGCTTTCACCAATCAATCCCCAGCACACACCTTAAGGATTTCCCAAGGGTGGAGTGAGGGTGTGGAATGGTTTATGTGTTGTGGTTTAGGGACCTTGTTAGGCAGAGGTGTCAGAAGAAGCCCCAGGGGGCCTGGAGTGTCAGTGTCTGGAGGGGTTTGGCCAAGATCCATGGACCTAGGTCTTCAGCTGCTTGTGACAGAGTTTGCAAGATTTGGGAAAACCACCAGCAGCTCTAAGTAAGCTTGCTAGAGAGAATGTGTTCTTAACTGAAGGCTTTCTGGGGATTCCAAGGGCTCTGAAGGCTGTCCCCCCACGCAATGGCCCTATTCAGACAAGTTAGAGAGAGGCGGCTGCTGTGTTCTGGGCACTGGGCACTGTTCCTCGGAATGGAAATGCAAATGTGTGGGTTCAGGATCCAGAGGGTGTACATTGCAGGCTGATTTGGACTCGTAACCTTCCCTCTTCAGCTACAGCCACAAAAGGCCTGCTGGCAGCAGCGGCTGAGCGCTCGCTCTGTGGGCACCAGGGTGGAAAGGAGAACAGTTGGGGGTGATGGTCACCCCCTCCAGTCCTGGAGATGCATAGATGGTCAAGAACTTGGGTCCGTCTTTTAGGTGGCCTGGGGCAAGCAGAGAGGTCATTGTTCCCCCAATCCCCCAGGAATCCCAAGGTTGAAAGAAGCTTCCTAAGCCCTGGCTGTCCACGGGAGATAGAGAATCTTTTCAGGCTAACTCAATTCTGTATTCTCCCCTCCTGGGTGACTTTGGCCCTTGGGTGGACAACCTACAGGATGTCTGAGTCTAGAGACTCCCCACCCCCCAGGTAACATAAACACGCCGAGTTTTAATGTGGACTTTTACATATTCCCCTTGGGGAGCTGGAAGATGCTTCTGGAGTGATACATGAACTTCGTTGCCAGTTCTATAAATTGGTCTCTTTTTATGACGTGTGCCATTTTCTGTAGGAATGTTGCTTGCAAAACGAGTTTCGCCTTGGAGGAAAGGCGGAAAGATAAACAAGCCTGCAACGCCAAAACACTGGCAGTCTTTCCCTCCTTCCAGCTCTCTTAAAGCAGCCGGGCTGTATTTCCAGGATTAGACTCTTGCGTGTAAGGAGGGACTCGGTTGGCTTTTTTCCCCCCCAAGCAAATGCAAATTAGAGAAAAATAATTTTCTTTCAACGATATGCAATGTATTAGTCACTTGTTATCGGGCTCCAAGGCAGGCCTCATTTGCGCGTCTGCCAGCTCGCTCACATCTGCTCAGCGCTGTTGGGGCATTTTAACCTTGGCGGTGTCGTGTCTAGTCCCATGGATCAAGGAGGAGTAATTAAGCTCTGAACAGCCACAAAAATTCGTGGGTCCCCATCTATATGGCTTTGTTTTGGGGTGCTTTGAGTTCTGAGACTGAGTAGCAGACGTGGAATTCCTATTGTTCCTTGTATAGAAAGTGAATGTCCCTCTCCTAGCCCTCACCCCCAGCCTTCCTGGGACTTCTAGGCTCTGCACATTCAGAAAGAAGCCTGCATGCAAATTTCAGAACCCTTGCATTTTTCACATCTTAATTCCTTAAAAAGTTCCTTTGTGCTTACCAGGGATAGCCCTCCATGTGACTTGTGACTTTCTGTAGCAAGGAGTGACATTAACTGTTTCATTTATACTTATGCAAAGCTTTAGTGGAGACCCTTACACTACTATGGCCTTGATGGGGATGGGAGGATGGGAGGCATTTATTTAGGATTCCTCTCCAGGTTGTATGGATTCCCGGGTGGGGACTAAGCTTTGCACTAGGCCAAGTGTAGGGAATGGAGGCATGTAAGGAGGATTCCTGGCTTTCTACCGCGGGCTTGGGAGCTTGTAGTTCACTGACTTGTTGGTGTGGCACGAACTAGAGCCCTCAAGGGCTCAATTTGCCTGAACCCACTCAAAAGTTAAGTTTCTGTCTGAAATTTCCTGGTAAGTAGTAAGGGCTCCAGCAGAGGGATCCTGGAAGTTCTCATGAGAACACAGGGTCCCAGAGGTTGACTAGGGTCTTTGGGGGAGAGTGGTTGCTAGAGTTTCTGCAAGGCCTGAGGGGACTCCTTGCAGAGTCATTACCACAGGCAGAGGTGTGGAGAAGGGGCTCCACCAAGGGCCAAGTTTATTCCCACCCTAGTGGCTCGCTGCTGTGACTGACCCAGGAGCTTCTAGAAGAAGCTGGGGGAGGTTCTGGATGCCAGGGAGATCAGGTCTGTGCAAGCATTGTCCCTCTTGCCTTCTGCTCCCTGACTTAGTCTGTTACTGGTATAAAATTGGGGGTTGTGGGTGGTCACACCCACAGAGCCAGTGGTTGTGGCTTGGAGTGGCAGCATGGATCACACCTCCAACCCCACACCTCAGATGTTAAGATGGCTCAGGACCTGGGAGTAATTTAAGGGTCCCCTATTCATCTGCTATATGACATCTGGGAAAGCAGCCCAGGAGGACCCGCCCTGCATTGCACATCCGGGAAAGCATTTTCTTTTCATTTCCCACCCCCACATAGGCCCTCCCCCCAACATTCTAAAATAGAAACTTCTTCTCCTTCCCTTCCTTGACACCCAGAGCGTGGTGCTGCTGTGACTCAGTCTGGGTTTGGAGCAACCCCAGGAAGGGCTGGCGCTAGCTTTAGGCTTGGGTGAAATCCACACCAGTCGTCGTCGTCATCCCCCCAGCGTGGCCCCTCTGTATCTCCTTCCTCGGCACCCCACCCATGGTAAAGACCATGTAGCCATTCCGGGACAATGTGTTTGATGTGTTTAATGGAGTCAGATGCTCTTGGGGTTAACCATGGCCAGCTCCAGCTATTGCCAGGCAAAACTGGAGTCCATAGTGCAGCTGAAGCCTCTGGAAAACACAGTGCCAAATATTTACAGAGGGCCCAAGGTTGGAGAGATTCGGCCACCTGCCCAGGGACACAGGGTGGGTGATGGTAAGAGTGGGAGCCAGGAGACGGATGACCATAAGAGAGAACCAGCCATGGGAGGAGAGGCTTTTCTCATGAGGAACCCAGTGCTTCACTGTTCCCCCTCTTCTCTCAGCCTACTACTTCCTGTTGTCTGCAGGGTGAATCTTAGATGCCCTTAAAGAAGAAACAAGGAAGTTCGGCATGGTGGTGACTTTAATCCCAGCAAAGATATATAAATCTCTTGAGTTCCAGGCTAGCCAGAACAGTAAGCCTTGTTTTTAAAAAAGAGAAGTGTGTCCTTTTGCTGGATCTTCAGTGTGGTCTTGGCAGGGATCAATGAGATGGTGTTAAAAGGTGCTCCTTGGGGATCACCTCATGTCTTCTCATAAACGGAAGCAATACTCCTTTTCAAGGATGCCAGGGGTGGAGGGCCAGCACCTAATTTGGTCCCACTGACCTTCTGCCAGACAGGCCCTTCTCCCCCGTGTCCAGGCCAAGCTTGGGTTCTCTAGCCACAGCTTTTGGCTCTAGAGCAAACGATTGCTCCGTCTGTCCAGGTGACTCCAGTTACACACGGTATCTGGAGTTGTAACATTATACCATGTGTCACTGTGCATGTAGGCTCCCCCAGACCTCTGTGTTCAGCAGGCAGGTACTGCAGTTAGTAATCAACCTGTTCCAAAAGAATCAGACAGCCTTCCTTGCCTGGCTCTCCTGAGCCCTTATTTCTTGGCATTTCCTTTCTTGCCCTTGCTTTTCCCTCCACAACTAGTGAAAGGGGTTAAAACCCAGAGCCAAGGTAAAGCTGGCAGCTCACCTTCGGGACAGGCTGGTGGTTGTAAAGTGCTTTTTCATGAGTGACTTCACAAATCCTGGCACTCCTAGAGGCATAGCCTGCGTGTGGAAGAAGAGGCAAAAAGTAAGCCTCTTCCTTCTATAGCAGCCATGTGCCTTGAGGTATTCTGTATTCTCTCTACTGTACCCCACAGCCAAGGGTCAGCAAAGTCAGTTCTGAAGTACTTTGCCTTAGAGGTAGAAAGCAAAACCTCAACTATTTTACTAGCACTTTCTAGAAACTGGATGAGATGAGTTGAGTGTTGCTGTTTTCTGCCTCTTGGTCTCTTTTTGGTTCTTTGCCTGTGATTTTGGGTGATGATAATCCCTGTTCCTCAATGGTTTAGTGGAAGCTCAATGCTCTGCTGATTATGTTCCTGGACTGCCCTTGTTTGTCACCCTATAGAAGGGCCCCCTGCCAGGCAGGACCTGCTAGTCACTGGTCCTCACTACTCTGTTCCTCTCTGGCCAGGCACCTGAAGAGTTAAAAGTCCTTAGCTTGTTGCAATGAAATTATGGCTGGCAGTGGCGCCGCTGTTTGTTCAACAGACCTCCACTTTTAAACAGTTCACAAAAAGTTCACGGAGCAGCTAAAGACTGTAAGTGTGTGTGCACGAGTGTGCACAAGCACTCATGCACATGCGTGGATAGTCCACAGTGCAACTCCCCTTGGTTTAGCCCCCTCCACACTCCCAACCACATACAGAGGAGACTGAAATGCACTTCGGGGCTAACTGTCTGACCCTGTGTGTGACACTTCAGCCTGATGGCTAATGTTATTTATCTATGACAGTAATATTGAAAATCCTGAAGAACGAGCCCCAGAGAGAGACCAAAGCTTCTGTTGTCTGGTCTATTCCAGGTGCCTTACAGTCTGGGTGGCCTTTTTGGGGGAAAGCAAAGGACTGAAGATGCTCATGGGCTTTTGTGGGGGAAGACATTCCCTAAGCTGATCTGTTCCTCCTTGAGGTTCCCTGAGGTACTTTCCCCAAGGTGGGCCACTTTTGGGGAGGCCACTGGGTTTCAGGGAAAGGCTGACTTAGGAACTGGAGCATGGAGTTTTGACTTTTCTTAGGCAGGTTCTTTTTCCTGGTATTGGTTGTGGGGTCCTTCTTTTCCCAACGTGATGTCTGCACTTCATCAGTGCTCCAGGAAGGCATGGTGTCCAGGACACCTGCACCACGGAATGGTACTCTCCTCGATCGGGCCACCCACAATGTCTTTCTTTTCTTGTGAGAACAGGCAGCAGATCCTCCGGGAAGGGACACTACGTGGAATAGGTCTTGGGGCTTCCCAGCACTGGTGATTTGGTGTTCCCTGCTTGTTTTGTGTATTTGGAAGATGCAGCCCCACACAACCTTCCCCAGCACCCCAATCAGCTCCCCCATGCACTGTGGCTAAGTCATTTGGAGTTCTCATGTCTGAAGAAATAGACCCTTCCCAGGAAAAGACCTTCCATTCCCATGATGCCTTCACAGATTCCATCCTCTCCAGGGTCCTTTCTCCCCTTCCCGCTTCATTGTTGAGCTCTAACTGCACGGTGTGTCGGTGCGTGTTGTTCTATGGTTGGGGGCTGGTGGGGGTTGCTAGTGGACAAAAGACCTAGTTAGGACAAAGAAAGGAGCATAGCTGAGCTTTTGGATTCAGTCCTCCCAAGCCTTCCCCACCCGCACCCCAGTCCCTGGCAGAAGAGTCCCTGGACGGGGTACCTCCACCCAACCGACCTGGCAGTGTGCTAAAGTGTAAAAGCAAGCATTTGCATATTTTCTCCTGCTAACAAAGGAAATGTGTCGACTTAAGGGAACATTTGGGCTTTCGGAAACTGTGTGGGTGGGTGTGTGAGGGAGGAGAAAGAAAAGTTCCCCTGATGATCTATCTACACATTAATTATTTCACACTCAGGTTTGGGTCCCGTGGAAAAATGCCGTGGTCTGTCCTGGACAAGGGAAACTGAGATGTGTTTGTGAGCAGGGAATTGCCGAGGGCCATCGGTCCCAGGCATTAAAGGCTCCCCTACTTATTAACCCAGCATTTAACAGCAGGATATGGGCTGAAGCGCAGTCAAAAGAAACGGCTCAACCTCCAAAGAGCAATTAAAATCCTGCACGAGGATAAATCACGCGCCGTGATAATCCTGTTAATAAAATGCAGCTTGTCCTGACCCTTCACTCATGCAGCAAACTAGAATGTGGTGGGGGTGGGGGCGGTGGGCTGAGAAGGTAAGTGGGGGAGGTGGTTTGGGCTCCTTTGCGGGGTGGCACCCACCCCCCGCACACACATCGTCGCCCCTCCCATGAGGTGGAAAATGGGTGGCTTTTGCCTGTTCCTATGTGCCAACTACTCGGAGCCCATCAGCATCAGCCCTGGCTGCAGAGACTTATGCGCTAATGATTTCTTGTCCCCAGTGAACAGGCGTCATTGAATTACTCAGCTGCCTCCCCCTGCAGCTCCCAGGCAAAACCACCCCTGTTAGGTGCTTAATCTAATCCAGGGCTTCAGTGGAGAGGTTCACCAGCCCACTGGACTCTGTCTTTCACCCTCAATTTTTGGGTCTTACACAGGACGGCTTGAAAATTCAGCCCTAACAATGTGCTGTAATTTGAGTCACAAACCTACCACTGCCACCTCACTGTTACTCCTTCTACCACCCCAAGAGGGATCAGTGTGCCAGTGATCTAGCATCCTAGGTCTCCCTAGTCCCTCCTCAGATATGGCTTCTTCCTATGGTGTGTGGGGGTAGGGGTACAGAGCTGTGACTTGGATGGGCTTTTCCTGTTAGCTTGAATCTGTTCCCTCAATCACTGTGGGTCAGATGTGTTCTTGGCTCGTGGTCATTTGTAGACAACCCCCAGGCACTATCTGCATCCTGTGTATGACTTGCCTTGAAAGAGGCCTTCTCTGTTTTGCCAGTGCTTCTCCTTTCCCTAACCTCTTGGGGACCCACTGTCTTTTTTTTTTAACAGACTAGACGCTTGAAGCCAAGCTGCCATCCAACAAGACGACATGCTTTCAGCCACTCCCTTGTATGGGAACGTTCACAGCTGGATGAACAGCGAACGGGTCCGCATGTGTGGAGCAAGTGAAGACAGGTGAATGGGTTCCTCCCCCACACTTCTGAGCAGAACCCATGCCCAAGCCTCTCGCCTTCTCACAGCCAGAGAGGGACCCAAAAGGTCTGGGCAAGAGAGATCTCCTAGCTGGTGGCCCTTGATTTACAGTTTTACCAGGCAGCCTGGCTCAGCGAAGCATTGCCGCCCTTTAAAAGATTAGCCCCTGAAGCGGCCTTTCAGTGCACTTTCGTCCTTAATTTATTATTTCATATTTATGAAGGAGAATTAATCCCCGTCTATATGCTGCTTTAACTCTAAATGTCAGGAGTGTGGGCCCAGGTGGATCGGCATTCGATGTGCTTTTAAAACAAATAGTTTGCTTAGTAATAAATGAGGAGATGGCTACCCTTTCCTTGGGTGCAACCCAAGGTTTCAGGTTGCCCTCTACTGCCATTCCACATGGCTGTTTGCCCCATTCTGATCACTGCACAGCTCAGTTAGGCTTTCTAATCAGTAGACTAGCGTAGAGACAACTCAACAGCAGATGATTGAAGTAGCTTTGGGTCGATGGTAAAGCTTGTCCGCTGCTTGTCAGCGATGTTATCCTGGAAGTTGGCATAGAACACTTTCTTTATCAATACTCTGATAACAAGTCCTGGGACAGCCAACAGCAGCCTGGCACAGATGTGTAGCTTCCTCTTCTGCCTGGAGTAGCTGACATTTCTGTTAGTATTGTATATCCACACATACCACATCACTTTGAAAAAGGCCGCAAATATAGCTTCACTATCACCATGGATACTAGTCTTATGGATGTGGTCCCTAACTTTGTTTGGGGGAAAGTTTTGAAAGCATGCTCTCAGGGTTAATGCAGATGTGGTAGGTGAAGGGTCTAGCCTGTAGACTTCTAGCTCACTTGGTCCGTGGCCATTTTACTTAATTCCTGCCCTCCAGGACAGCTCATAAGGGTTAGCTAGGACAGCACTTGGCCTTTGTAGAAAAGGTCACGTGAGAGAAGTGTGCTTAATTTCTGACTTGCCCACCTCTGGGACATATGTGTTATTCATGTCCCCATACATGAAAGGCCTGCCTTTGCTTTGTTCTGCCAGGGTAATATTGAATCACCATTTGGGAGCAACTTTGACTATAGGTCATGGCAGGGAGGGTTAGGAGAGTTCAAAAAATAAATGAGATTAGTAGAAACTGGTCTGGTCCAGGGAGATAGATGAAAGACATATTCAGCAAGAACTGTTTTCATGAAATTGGTGTGTCCTTTTAAATAGGAAAATTCCTGTGAATGATGGTGATGCTTCAAAAGCCAGGCTGGAACTGAGGGAGGAGAATCCCTTGAATCACAACGTGGTAAGGGATGAATGGCTTCTTTTGATAGGATGGCTGAATATCAGTGATCTGTAATCAACTGTGCATTAGTTTGTATACAATTAGGTATTGTGTATGTATGTGTGTGTTTGTGTAAGTGTGCGCGCACATGTACGTTCAGTGTGGGGAGGGGAGAACATCAGGGCCTGACTATGTATTGCTTTTAACATCCTTTGCCCCCCCTCAGTTCTTTATCTCTTATTCACTGGTGGGGCGTATGGCTTCCAGAAACTGTGTGCCCCATTAGTGCTCAAAACTGGATAACATCCCAGCCTCCAAAGAAGTTCCTGAGGCTTTACTTTGCCCGTAAAATGTGAAACACTGGACTGTCCTTTCAGGCACTAAGGAGAGGAAGTCAAAGGATGCAACCGCACTTTGACCCCTGGCCCCTTTATTGATTTAGAAATGAGATAAGCTAAAGTTCCCCATACCCATTGTCCTGTGGAAAATTGTTTCTTGTCCTGTTAAATGATCCCTTTCTGTCTCCAGGAGAAATGAATACCCCACCCCACTCAACAGGCTCCACAGGATTAGTAGAAGTCTTGTACCCTCTAAGAGTGGTGCAGAGAGTGTTGTATTTGATCTTGTCTGTGCTGCAGCAAAGATTTGAACAAAGTAATGTGTTGGCTTCTAGTCCGAGTAGAATTTTCAGTACTCACAGGGTACTAGTGGAACGGAAATTAAAAAAAGCCTTGAAATGTGGGAGGAGGGGCCTCTGGACACAGGAAAGTTGTCTTTAACCTTTTCTGTAAAGTGTTGTGGGCGATGTCATGTGACCCAGTGGGTGGCTTTTCTTCAGGACCAGGGCTGCTACTGTGACTGGTGTCCCAAGTAACATGTGTTGTTCTTTTACAAAGGTGGACACCAGTGGAGCCCATCGGATCGATGGCCTGGCAGCACTGAGCATGGACCGCACAGGCCTCATCCGGGAAGGGCTCCGGGTCCCTGGAAACATCGTCTATTCTGGCTTGTGTGGACTGGGCCCAGAAAAGGGTCGGGAGGCTGCCTCAAGCTCTCTCGGTGGCCTTGGGTTTTCTTCAGAAAGAAATCCAGAGATGCAATTCAAACCGAATACTCCTGAGACAGCGGAGGCTTCTGCTGTTTCTGGAAAACCCCCAAATGGCTTCAGTGCTATATACAAAACACCGCCTGGAATACAAAAAAGTGCTGTAGCCACAGCAGAAAGCTTGGGTTTGGACAGGCCTGCCAGCGACAAACAGAGCCCTCTCAACATCAACGGTGCTAGTTACCTGCGGCTGCCCTGGGTCAACCCTTACATGGAGGGGGCCACTCCAGCCATCTACCCTTTTCTTGACTCACCAAATAAGTATTCACTGAACATGTACAAGGCCTTGCTACCTCAGCAGTCCTATGGCTTGACCCAGCCGCTGTATTCTCCTGTCTGTACCAGTGGGGAACGCTTCCTCTACCTGCCACCCCCACACTATGTTAACCCCCACATCCCCTCCTCCTTGGCTTCACCCATGAGACTTTCCACACCTTCAGCCTCTCCAGCCATCCCACCTCTTGTCCACTGCTCAGACAAAAGCCTCCCATGGAAGATGGGTGTCAGCCCTGGGAACCCTGTTGATTCTCATAACTACCCCCACATCCAAAACAGTAAACAACCCAGGGTGCCCTCTGCCAAGGCAGTCAACAGTGGTCTTCCAGGTGACACAGCTCTCCTGCTTCCCCCTTCACCTCGGCCCTCACCCCGTGTCCACCTCCCCTCTCAGCCTGCTGCAGAGACCTACTCTGAGTTCCACAAGCATTATCCCAGGATCTCCACCTCCCCGTCAGTCACCCTAACCAAGCCATACATGACAGTCAGTAGCGAGTTCCCCACAGCCAGGCTGTCCAATGGCAAGTACCCCAAGGTCCCAGATGGGAGTGACTGTGCCCAGTCCATGCCTGGGCATCCCCGGAAGACAACAGTTCAAGACAGAAAAGATGGGGGCTCACCACCTCTGTTGGAAAAGCAGACTGTTACCAAAGACGTCACAGACAAACCACTAGACTTGTCTTCTAAAGTAGTGGACGGAGACACTTCCAAAGCTGACCACATGAAAAAGATGGCTCCCACGGTCCTGGTTCACAGTCGGGCTGCAAGTGGGTTAGTGCTCTCCGGAAGTGAGATTCCAAAAGAAACATTATCTCCTCCAGGAAATGGCTGTGCTATCTATAGATCAGAAATCATCAGCACTGCTCCCTCATCCTGGGTGGTGCCAGGGCCAAGTCCTAATGAAGAGAACAATGGCAAGAGCATGTCATTGAAAAACAAGGCTTTGGACTGGGCAATACCACAACAGAGGAGTTCCTCATGTCCCCGCATGGGTGGCACAGATGCTGTGATCACTAATGTTTCAGGGTCCGTGTCCAGCTCAGGACGCCCAGCCTCCGCATCACCAGCCCCCAATGCTAACGCAGATGGCACCAAGACCAGCAGGAGCTCTGTGGATACCACACCATCAGTTATTCAGCACGTGGGCCAGCCCCCAACCACGCCTGCCAAACACAGTGGCAGCACCAGCAGCAAGGGAGCCAAAGCCAGCAACCCAGAACCGAGTTTCAAAGCAAGCGAGAATGGCCTCGCGCCAACCTCAATATTTCTATCTCCAAATGAAGCATTCAGGTCCCCACCAATTCCCTACCCTAGGAGTTACCTCCCCTACCCAGCACCAGAAGGCATTGCTTTAAGTCCCCTCTCTTTACATGGCAAAGGACCTGTGTACCCTCACCCAGTTTTGTTACCCAATGGCAGTCTGTTTCCTGGGCACCTTGCCCCCAAGCCTGGCCTGCCCTATGGGCTGCATACAAGCCGGCCAGAATTTGTGACCTACCAAGATGCTCTGGGCTTGGGCATGGTACATCCCATGTTGATTCCACACACACCCATGGAGATCACAAAAGAGGAGAAGCCAGAGAGACGGTCCCGCTCCCATGAGAGAGCCCGCTATGAGGACCCAACCCTCCGCAGTCGGTTTTCTGAGATGTTGGAAGCTAGCAGCGCCAAACTACACCCAGAAGTCCCCACTGACAAGAACCTAAAGCCAAACCCTAGCTGGAATCAAGGGAAAACTGGGGTGAAAAGCGACAAGTTAGTCTACGTAGACCTTCTTCGAGAAGAAGCAGATTCTAAAACTGATGCAGGAGCACCCAAACCAGGCCTTGTAGCTGAGAATGTGAGCCAGAATACAGAGCCCACCAAGCCCACTGCAGACCCTGTAATCCCGCAGCACCGTGATTTCATCTCCCTCAGAGAGGAGCTGGGCCGCATCAGTGACTTCCATGAATCTTACACTTTCAAACAGGCTCCAGGCCAGCCAGTGTTCAGCTTAGGCAAGGACAGTGTTGTAGCGGGAACCAACAAAGAGAACCTGGGGGTGCCAGTGGCAACTCCATTCTTGGACACAGCTCTGGGCAGCGAGGGCCCTGCTGTGACTTTTGGTAAAACCCAAGAGGATCCCAAACCGTTTTGTGTGGGCAGCACTCCACCAAGCATGGATGTCACCCCCACCTATACCAAAGATGGAACTGATGAGGCAGAGTCCAACGATGGCAAAGTTCTGAAACCAAAGCCATCCAAGCTGGCAAAAAGAATTGCTAATTCGGCAGGTTATGTGGGCGACCGATTCAAGTGTGTCACTACCGAACTGTACGCGGATTCCAGTCAGCTCAGCCGAGAGCAACGGGCGTTGCAGGTGAGCCCCCCACCCGAATTTCACTGACTTTATCAGTTACCAGTTTTGCAATGTACAAAGGGGTTTGGGGGGAACGTGGTAGGACAGAGCACCAGGCAGATTTGGTTAATGACACTTAGGATAATTGCAGTGTATTAAATGTGTTCAATAAGGGGATGGCAGTAGTAGCTTTTAGAAGGTTCATGTGTCTGGGTACTTTAAGCTAGTCTGTAGATTATATGAGGACTCTACTGGAATGCTGATAACAAGTTGTAATTATAATGAAGGATGTCTAAAGACTACATGACGTTTGCCTAGCAATTGCTTTGATGTCTCTGCCTGTAAGATAACAAATATATCTAGAAGCATTGCTTAGAATACCTTACTTGATACGTGGTGGAGATGTGTAGCAGTCGCATGTCTGTGGGAATCGTGCAATTTTTCACCAAAAAATTCACTTAAAGGGATAGAGTATGTATTTAATTTGCTAGTGAATTATGATAGATGTTGTATAGGAATTTCCTTAAGATACTTTAATTTTAATTAAAAGATGAATAAAGCCAAATTGTTTTGCAATGTTAAGAAAAAAATTGGTTTATGCTGATAAAAATGGATGAAGTTATCTAAATGATCCATTGAGTGCCCATTTTAATTACATAGATGGAAGGATTACAAGAGGACAGTATTTTATGTCTACCCGCTGCTTACTGTGAGGTCAGTTCTTCAAATTTTTATTACTAGAATCTTCCATAAACCTTTTGAGTTAAATTTCATTTCCAAATATACAAAGGGAAGTTTGTGGGCCATGGCCGTCTTTATTCATTGTACATTTTGTTTCTTTTCTGTTG
Organism: Ellobius talpinus; assembly: GCA_001685095.1. NCBI lineage: Eukaryota > Metazoa > Chordata > Mammalia > Rodentia > Cricetidae > Ellobius > Ellobius talpinus. Next base: position 23,105 of record LOJH01001702.1, read on the forward strand.
TGTTTTTCTTTTGTTTTCTTTGCGTTGTGGTTTTGTTTTGTTTTATTTATAACCTTCAAAAGAGAATGTCTGTCTCTATGCAATCGTGTATGTATGGCTATACATATACATTGCATCTGTATCTATATACACATGACTTTATGGATAAAGAATGACTACTCACATAGACACTCTTAAATTTTATCTGTTAAACTTTAAAATATCTGAGTTGTATCTCATAAGTTGTGGTTGGCTTTGGGCAAGCTTTTCTTTGAAAACACTTTCTTTTATAGTATAAGGCACATGAAATAGACTTTATGGTAAGATGTTGTTTTTTTTTCCATCTCCATTCTCTTTCTAGCGTGCAATGATGCGCTTCTCAGAGTTGGAGATGAAAGAGAGAGAAGGTGGCCACCCAGCAACCAAAGACTCCGAGGTGTGCAAATTCAGCCCAGCCGACTGGGAAAGGTTGAAAGGAAGTCAGGACAAAAAGCCAAAGTCAGTCGCCCTGGAAGAGGCCATTGCTGATCAGAACGACAGTGAGAGATGTAAGTAACCCGAGCAGTTGGCTTGTAGTACCATGTCCTTGTGAGAACAGGGCCACCATGCTTCCAAAGCCTGGGATGGTGAGAGGAAGAGCGGTTTGTGGATAATGGCCCTGGCTCCAGTAGGGGATTGCTCAGAGAAAGGGGTCGCTTTGGCCATTAGTGCAGTGATGTCTGCTTGCAACAGCAGGGAATTGGGTGTCTGTGGGATTCTTTTCTCGGACATCATCTCTGTTTTCAAAGAAACACCAGACTCAAAGTGAATGACAGCCCAATACAATGTAGCAGTAGGAAGTGGGTGGTGAGGGTCAGTTCTTTTTTGTAGCAGCTAGAATGATGCTCTAGCCCTGTTCCTCTCCCACATGACAGGCTAATGTAGAATGGAAACTACTCAGGTTTTTTCCATCTGGATTTTGTTGAGCTAGGGTACAGGTTGGTCAAGGTAGCAGAAAGATGGTAACAAGCATTGGTTGAGTTTGTTTGCTGTCATTGGGAGTTACCAATGGACCCCAAGTATGGTGTACATGAAAGATCTCTGTCCACCAGAGAAATGGTGGCTTATGTTCTGGAGGTAAAATATGGGAAAAAGAAAATGCCTTTCTGAGGATATGCGAATATTTCAGTCTCAACAGCGGGTCCCCTGTTGCTCTAAACCATGGAGAATTCTGAGGGTGTGTGCAGTGCTTGGTGAAGGTCTTTGGTTTCCTCAAATGTACATGCCTAAGGTTGGAGGCCTGCTGTGCCCAATTAGGATGCCTAGGTGAACATGGGAGACGGCAGTTGCAGAAACCTCCTAGACAAGCCAGACAGTGACGTTGAATGTTTGAGAGTCCTGGGTTGCTGCCCTTGAAGGTGTAGCACACTCAATATAATTCCTCAGTGCCTGATGGAATCTGAGGGGTTCTGGTCCAGGAACATGTGGTTTTGGCCGTCTAGAGCACTGTCTTTCCTCTACTACTTCCAGTTCATCCCTAAGGTCCCGCAAGTGGTCTGGTCAGGCTGCAGCGACAGGCAGGACCAAGATTGTTTGCTGTGAGTTAGTCCCAAAGAAAAGTAGTTTCTATGGCAAGCACACAGTGCCCTTTCTTCCCCAAGGGACTCTCGATGGGTATGAGTACGAGTATCCTTACACTCCTCATCACAGATGTGTACGGGGCAGTAATGAGTCTGGACTGCTCTTGGGTGAAGTAGCAAAGAAAGCCTTCCTCCAGTCTGGTGCTCAGAGTGAACACAAAGCAATCCCATCACCAGCACCTTGTGAGCCCACAGATCTTGGCAAGGCCTGTAAGAACTGAGAAGTAGGCAAGGTGCTTCTAAAAGGGAGGAGCTGTCCACAAGTGGAAGTTCCCCTTTGTTCTGAGTGAGTGGAAGAAGAGCTTGATGGGTGGGAAGGAACTTGGACAGTTTGCAAGGAACATAGTCAGGCACAAAGTGGCCACTCCCCTCAGATAAAAATCGGAGGCCACCCACCTTCCTGCCTGGGAGGTCTACCTTCTTCCCAGTTTCTTTTGCTTTGTTGTTTTTTCCCCCCTGCTGACCCTAGTAACAAGAAATTGGAGTGGCTTGAGAGGCTCCTTCAAGACTCAGACAGTGGGCTATTGGAGCACCAGGACAGGGCTCCTGCCATTCGTAAGAGCCAGAAATTGCCACCAAGTGCTCTGCTTGTTTTTCAAGAAGGAACTATGTTACTATAGTCATACTTTTCTGGGCACTTGGTGTTTGTGGCTCACTGGCAGGGACACCCTGAAAGAACTGTTGTAGTCACTTTCATAACTTCCTCAATATAGGAGGACAAGGACTCCTAGATTTTTTTCATCCGTTACTTACTGAGCCCTCTTGGCCATCACAGCTCAGGTGGGTTTAGGCTGTGCTCTTCATGGATCCCTTTACTTCTCATAGATGTCCCAGAGGTAAGAGCCAAGCTGTTTGCATATGAGAGCGAGGGTGGGGATTTGGAGTACAGGGCACAGGATTCCAAACCCTGCCTACTCCCATAGTTTTCAGTTGGTTGCTTCTTTTTGTTTTTTTTGGTAGGCATGTCGTACATGACTCTTAGCACCTAACCCATGCTGGCCTTAGTCCTCCTGCCTCACCCTCTCAGATGCTGCGACTATAGGCATGTGCTGCCAGTCTCCCCTCCCTTATCCTTCTGAGGCAGCCCCTCTGCTCCCAGAACAGACGTAGCTTCTGAGATGGTGGGTGCATCTGGTTTAAGGGGCCATGGTCAGGATTTTATTTGGCCTCTTTGGTACGGTGGCTGAATTTAAGTATTGTAGAAGTTGATCAAATGAATGAATCACTTCTCTGCACAGTTCGTAGGTAGGAATTATCAGTGACAGTTTGGAGATGGAGAAGGACGAGGAAGCATTAGCCTGATCTTTCTTGAACATAAACTACTGTGTCCCTTGCTAGTCTCTTGGGTGACACAGACCTGGTACCTGCTAACTGGTAACCTGAGCAGGAATTAGAGGAAACCTAACTCAAGGGGCTATGTGGGAACTTGTCACTTGGGGAATTTCTCCCCCAGGGCAGCAGCAGCATGCTTTATGAACTCCTTTGAGTTTGGAGCAGAGAGATGCCTTGGCACCTGGTCTGTTATGCTGTGGGTGACAGACCTGCAAAGGGGACTGACATCCAGGACAACCCTCAGAAGTCTTAAACTCTCCCATCTTGTTTAGCGCTCTCTGGGCATGGCTGCCACAGTGATGAAGGTGCTTTGTTGCCATGGTGATTTGTAAATGTTGCCATGGTGATGCTTCTATGAGGTATAGTATGGCAACACTGTCATGATAGATTATGGGATATATGTGCTGCAAATCATATGACCATGCTATAGGGGAGCAAGTTTCAAACACAGCCACACCCTCATCTGCCCACATGGCATGACCAGGGGGCCAGTACAAGCAGTGGGTAGAGCCTGGTGGTTAGGGCTTCTGTTGTTTCTTTCCATCAGCCCATCTCATTTGCTTTAAGGGTAATCTTGTAGGTAGTGGTTGGACTGGTCCGGTTTAAGGAGGTCTAAGTCAAAGTGTATGGAAATGACATGAAGCATCCCATGGCTGATGGCAGGCAGTAGGGGCAGGTTTGCTTCACAATTGTTGTTAGCTCCTGGAAGGTCACCCTGGTGCAGATCTTTGGGGCACCAGAAGGGAATAGGAATCGTTGCCCTAAGATGCTTGCATGGGGAGGGAGGGTTCCACCCAGTTTATTAAGATTTGGAGAATGGCAGGTAAAACAGCTACGTTAATGGTCTGTGGACTAATGTAAACCCCAGACTGATCAGTGAGAGTTCTTGAAGATAATTTAGAATGGAGAGATAACAATGGGCACTGCTCTGGAGTTTTCTTGGTAAGGCAGAAGGGGACATGCCATGGAGTGATTCACAGTCCCCAAGGCTCAGGAATACAGTGGCCAGATGGATGAGTTGTGGTGGGGACTTGAAGGAGCTAGTGAGCTCCAGCTTCCCTGTCAGTGAGAAGCAGATGGTAATGGAGTTGTGGGGACACCTTTCTACCCACTGTGTCCAAGTTTGCCCTGATGGTAGAATCCCAGAAGAAAAGGAGATAGCAAAACCCCTGGTTTTATAGGGATGCTCCTGTTTAGTGAGAAACAGACAGGCCAGCCCATAAAATAGTCAAAAAATGGGTGGTTTTCCAGGGCAGTTTGGGCAAAGGGTCACATGATTGAGATAAGCCGCATTTCACTGTTAGGAGTTGGCAGTGAGGCTGAAAATGAAAAAACCTCCCCATGAAAGTTAGCTTAGACAGCGGTACAGGTGCCTACGTGAGACCTGGAGTTCAACTGCAAGACTAGGAAGTCAATGTAAAACACTCGGTGTAGAGAGAGTTTTAGAGATTGGCTAGAGCGAGGGGGCGTGATGCTGGAAAGGGGTAAAGTGAGGCAGTGCAATCGGGGCTAGGCCCCACACTGAGTATGCTGCCTGGTAGTGAGTGGCTGCATAGCCAGTTACATTTGTTTCACCTCACCTACCAAAGGGGTGAGGTGAAGTATACTTTACTGGGGCAAGTGCAATCTTAGCATCCTGCATTAGTAATTTCTCTGGCCTTTTGCTTTGCCCTGAGCAGCCTGAGTTGGTGAAGCTTACCCCCTGGATGAGAGGCAGCTGGTCATAATGTTCCCACTTTATAGCCCAGCGTGGCCAAGTTGTAAAGTGGTACTGTTAGTGCCAGAGCCGTTAAGAGGGTCACAGAGTAGCTAACACAAGTGAGACCCTGCCAAGCTGAGGGCAGTGGTCTATGGCAGCCTGCTTGTCTTCTCTGGCTGCTGTCAATCCTTATGACAGAACATTGCCATTATTACCAGAGGCCTGCTTTGACCGTGTCATTGAGTTAGGTATACAAGGGGCCTGGCTGCTGGCTGTTGTCTATAAGGTGTACCAGCATGAAGAGGAGGAATGGCTGGGGATGTGTGGCCATTCCTTAGCTCAGATTGAATCCAGCTTTCCATGCCCAAGGTACTGCTCACCTCGCAGCTGACAGCCACTCAATACTTTATTGCCCTTGACAGAAGCTGATGAGGCACAAGCTGCTCGGAAGGAAGGGTGGAATTTGAAATGGATTGAGCTCAGCCTATGAGGTCCATGCTTATTTTATCTATAAAATGACTTCTGCATCGCTACCCAAAAGCCAGACCCACATCCCCAGTAACATGTGGGATCATTTTAGTGGTCCATGGGTAAGCACCGAACCTTATGGTGATCATTACATAGTGGGTTTTTTTTGTTTAGAGGATTTATTTTGTGTGCGTGCACACACATGGAAGTCAGAGGATAGTCCTCCTTCTATTAGGTAGTTTCCAGAGATGGAACTCAGTTCCTCAGCTTTGCAACAGGTACCTTTATCTGCTGAACCATCTCAGTTGTTCCCATAGTGTTTCTATTTTGTTGTGTATTAGAAAATCTGCCATACCAGAGCAATTTGTGGGGCAGTTCTTAGCTAGAACACTAGGTACAGGTGCTGGGCTTTGGTGATTCAGGGAAAAGGGGGATGCCTACTGGTCTTCTTGGAGAACAGGAGCAGCCCTGGGTGTGGGGGGAGGGGCTGGAGCCAGCAGTTTTGCTAATGCTTGCCTGGCTACAAAAGACCCAACTGTGAAAGGGGTGAGGTCTTGTCTAGAGATGTTTACTTGAGAGAAGGAGTGCAGGTTAGGTGACCTGAGTCCCCATGGTGATCCCCTATTTTGGACATTAAATGAGAGCAGCTCCTTGATTTAGTGATAGGGATTTCTGTAGGCAGCCATCAGATTGAACCCTTTGCAGTTGTCTCTAAGGAACCCTTGCCTTTGGCTAGGCCGGGCCCCTCCTCCCAGCAGCCCTGGGTCTTCAGGGTTCTCAGCCCCCTCTTGCCCATCAAGGTCCTAGTTTCTTTCAACACTCCCATCTGTGCTCCTCATTTTTCACCATCTTCTGTCTTTCCATTTAAGTAAACATAGATGTTGCCCCTTGGGTACATGACATTTTAGGGATGTTTAGTCTTTTACTGTAACCCTCTGCCCCTCTGTATTTCATAATAATGACTTGAACAAATGCTTTCCTGGAGATTTTTTTTAAGCTTAACCAGACTGGGTTAAGAGAGTGTGGGTACCTTAGGCCCCAATTACAAAAAAGTCAGGAAGACAAGGCACCTCCTGCCTCCTTGCCTTCTGCTACACTTGCTGACTCGTTCTGGCATGCCCTCCCTCTGGAAGTTCTGTTTATATTGGTTCAATGTTTCTGATGGGTAAGGATTCTGTCTACCAAGACCTTCGGGTGTTGATCGCCTTGGCCATGGCAGTCCTGCTTATTTCCCGTATCCCGCCTCCTTTGGAGAACCTGGACCTCATTTCTGCATTCTTTTTTTTCTCCTCCCACAGGCGAGTATAGTACTGGAAACAAACACGATCCCTTTGAAGTCCCAGAGGACAAAGATCTTCCTGCGGAAAAGTATTTCTTGGAGAGGCCACCTGTGAGCGAGCCACCCACTGACCAGGGGGTGGTGGACATGCCGCACAGCCCCACCCTCCGGCTAGATAAGAAACGTAAAGCATCAGGTGACAGCATCCACCCTGAGACCACTGTGGAAGAGCTGCCAGAGGACCCTCTGAAAGCCAAGCGGAGACGGATCTCCAAAGGTGAGCTTGGCCAGCTTCCACTGCCTGCTTGGGAGGCCTGTGCATGCAACCGCAGAGGGCACCCCTGAGGTGTGGGACACAGTGGGGTTATTGCAGCACCTGTTCCCTCCCCTCCCCCCATAGACAGCGGATGGGTATCTGGTACAGCCTTGACATTCCCACAACACATCCTGGGGAGGTGGCACCCACTTTCCCTCCCTCCAAACCCAGAGGCAGCCAAAGAAAACTAAATGACCTGTGGAAGCAGAGACAGTGGCCACACCCTCCCCCTCCCCCACCCCATTGGTGCTATGTAAGACAGTTTGTTCCCTCCCCAGGGGGCTTTTTGATTAATTTGTAGTTATTTCTCCATTAGATGACTGGCCTGAGAGGGAAATGACAAACAGTTCCTCTAACCACTTAGAAGACCCACATTATAGTGAGCTGACCAACCTGAAGGTGTGCATTGAATTAACAGGGCTCCATCCTAAAAAGCAACGCCACTTGCTGCACCTTAGAGAACGCTGGGAGCAGCAGGTGTCGGCAGCAGAGAGCAAACCTGGCCGCCAAAGCAGGAAGGAAGTGACCCAGGCTGTTCAGCCTGAGGTCACCTCCCAGGGGACTAACATCACTGAAGAGAAGGCTGGGAGGAAAAAGGCAGAGGCCAAAGGCAACAGAGGCTGGTCTGAAGAGTCCCTCAAACCCACTGACCATGAACAAGGTATGCAGAGGCCGCCTCTTGATTATCCACTCTGCCCCTAGAGGTTGAGTCGTGCCTTCCATGGGAGAGGGCCTTTGGAGAGAGAGCCAGGGGACCTTGAGGCATCCAAGTTGACTCTGACTGGGTTGTGTGGTAGGTGGTGCATGTCTTTGCACACCCAATTTCTAGATTCTCTCCACTTCCTTGCTTATTTCCCAGTCTATGACTGGTCAGGAAGAGAAGGCTGGGTGGCCACACACCCTCGCCAACACCGTCCCTCCAGGCTCAAGCTGCCTCGGTCATCTGGATTCTGGGCATCCTGGTCCAGTGGGTGGGGAAGAGTAGAAAGAGCCAGTTTCTGTCCTCTTGTCCTGGACCTTTATAGAAACTTAGCACTTGGCATTTTGAGGGTTAACCTATTTGCCATTTGAATGTGGGATAATTAAAATATTAATGCTTTGAAAACATAATTGGTATATCTTTAAAAACTGAAGCCGCTCCAGTGATCAGTGCTAACAATGGGCTTTTCTTTCTGCATCGGCTACAACTGTGTAACGCCTGCTTCTTCTCCCCCTCCCCTGCCCGTCCCCGCCCCCTCCGTATTTAGGCTTGCCTGTGTTCTCCAGCTCTCCGCCCATGAAGAGCCTTTCATCCACCAATGCAAGTGGCAAAAAGCAGACTCAGCCAAGCTGCACGCCAGCCTCGAGGCTGCCTGCCAAACAGCAGAAAATTAAAGAAAGCCAGAAGACAGATGTGCTGTGCACAGACGAAGAAGAGGATTGCCAGGCTGCCTCCCCGCTGCAGAAATACACTGACAACAGTGAGAAGCCATCGGGGAAGAGACTGTGCAAAACCAAGCACTTGATACCTCAGGAGCCCAGGAGGAGCTTGCCCATCACAGGAGACTACTATGTGGAGAGCACTGACAGCAAGGTACCTTCTGCCTGCTCCCACCTTGGGCCTGCTTCTTGTGGACTAAACTCCCATTTTCCGGTACTGAGCCCCCCTCCCCTTCACATCACTTCTGTCCTAGAGGGGCATGTGTTCTGGATGGCCATGAAGTTTCAAACCTAGAAAGAGTGAGACCCCATCCCCAGCCCTTCTTTGACAGCCCCTCCCCTGTCTTTCTCTATGGGTTTGCCACTCTGGGAAGAGGCTAGAGCGAAGCGGTGGATGTGTTTGAGGGTTCACAGCCTTACCTGTGCATACCTTTTTCTCTTGTGACAGATGACTGTGCGAAGATTCAGAAAACGACCTGAGCCCAGTACAGACTATGATTTGTCGCCAGCCAAACAGGAGCCAAAGCCCTTTGACCGTTTACAACAATTGCTACCAGCCTCCCAGGCCACACAGCTGCCACGCTCAAGTTCTCCTCAAGAGACCACCCAGTCTCGCCCCATGCCGCCAGAGGCTCGGAGACTTATTGTCAACAAGAATGCTGGCGAGACCCTCCTCCAGCGGGCTGCCCGGCTAGGCTATGAGGTGAGCGAACTTGTGGGCACCGTGGATCGGCAGCATTCAGTAACCTCTGCTCCAGGCTGGGGGCAGCAGCTTCAGGGAGGGACTTGTTGAGCAGAGCCCAGCCCCCTCCACATCAGTAGGTGTTCATTCCAAGACCCAGCAGGATGTTTGTGTTAGCCCCCCTCTGGCTGCTGTCTCTGGCTAGGTCCGCCTGGTAGACATCAGCCCTCTGGGAGTTGGATGGCAAAAATAAAAAGCAGCTCAGCAAGTGTGGAGGTGTGAAGCATCAATACTGGCCCACAGCAGGGTAGGGCCGGCAGGATTTAGCCAGAACCCCTGCGGCCTGAACTTCATTGTGATGCCCTTGTAGTTCCTGGTGGGATCACCCAGCCCTGTGATAGGTAGTGGCCCAGAGCCCACCCTGGGAATTGTGGCTTTGTGGGTGAAAACTTGAGGCAAGCATGGTTCTTGGGTGCACTGGTGTTTCTCGTGTGTGCGTGCCATTGTTTGCACCAACACATCTTTTTTTAGATCTCTGGGTTATCTCAGAAATAACTAGATGAAAGATTGGTAATTAGCTCAGTTAATGTGGGTTAAGTACAAGTGACCACCTTTGTTTTCCCACAAGGTGAGCATCAACACCTAGAAGGGTGAGGCTGTGTGCTCTGCATCAGTTTCCTTCCAGGGACTTCCTTTCAGGTGTACTGAGGCTTCCAGCATGCTCACCACGGGAGACAGTGAAGGAATGAGGCTTCCCTCAAGGGCAGCAGGCTGCTTTGCTCATAAAGAAACAAGGCTTCTATCCTAGCCTTTGATCTCGCATCATTTCCAAAGGTCTTATTCCTTTGCAAAAAGAGTTGGCAAGGCTCAAGAGACCCTTGTGGCTTCTCTAAAGGAACAGCCAGTAGGTCTGAGGCCTGGACTAAGAAGCACTTTGTAGTAGGCTCTGTTCCTTTGTCCCAGGAAATATTTATTGAACTTGTCTTCCAACATACAGGCACATATAATTTTCAATATGTAAATTTTAATGCCCAGTGTTTTAATTGTTAATATTAAAGCGTTCCTCTCACTCAGAGGCTGACTTTCCTGGATTTCTTTTAGCAGAATTTAAGATGTTAGATGATAGGTCATTCAGATGTGGCAATTTCGAGCTTTCTAAATGAAGGACAGTTTCCATAGTTTCATAAGGGACTGCTTGAACACACAGCTATGGGAGAGTTCCCCAGGAGTGACCTTTGACACTGTTGCTTCCTGTTTGGCTAAAGACACCTTGTGTGCAATAAAAAAGGCTCTCCCTGTCACCCGCGCCTCATTCTACTCCAGCTCATGTGGGTCTAGGGCTTCACAGCAGCCCCTCTCTCCAGCTTTGTCTTAACTCAACCACTGATCAGGCCTGGCACACTCACGCTGCTTGGCTCCTGCTAAGAAAGCTTCCATTGCTCCAGCTAAAATATCAGTATGCAACCACATGCTTGTGCGTTTAGTGGTGATGGTTAAATTTTCTATGAATTAAATAAATCATGTTTTTAAAAAAGTTAATGAGGCATTTAATTAATTAACAATGTCGGGTTTATGGCCTTTATGGTTATATTTTGCGGTTAATGGCATTCGGCTTATGGCCTCTTAACAGAATTGTCCAACAAAAACAGTTTGATTTTGTTTGGGAATGGGTGGGCTGTCCTTCAAACACACCCATTTCTGTTGGAGACTCCAGTTGGCATCTGTAAAGAGGCTATCACTCTCCCAGCTAGGAGACTGATATTATCTTGCTTGAGCTCAGCAGAGGGTCAGAAGGATACTCTTGACAGTTGGATCAAAGCCTTCCAGCCAGAACCTTTTACTGGGCTTTTTGGCTCTTCCCAGCAGACGTGGGAGTCTTGCCCCTCTGTTCCACAATCACCCCAAGTGTTGGATGAAAACACTCCCACTTTTCTTCCTGCTGTTTCCCAGACTGTGGAGAGTAGTGTAGGACATACACCAGACAAGCGACACCAGTGCAGCTGAATGAGGATAGACTGTGGCAACTGCCTTACCTTGTGTGTGCTCACTGTTGCCTTTCCCGCCATCCTCCAGGACAAGAGAGAATCGACTTAGTCTTGTGCTCTGACTTCTTTCATTTCTAGGTTCCCTCAGATCAGCCCTGTAGTGATGAAGGTTTCCAGGTGAGGGCCATAATTGTCAGAACAAATAAACCCTGGGTTGAGAGGACACCAGGCAGACTGCCGTGATCCACATAAATTGATCTTTGCTCAGCAGTCGGTGGTGCTCAGGGCCAATCCCCAGAGTCACATGACAAGGTCTCGTCCTGGCTGGGGCACACAACTCATTAGATTGCAGCCGTCCACTCGAGTCTGGCTAGTGAGGACCTGCTAAAAGAGCAGCAGCTACATGTGGTATCCTGGATACTGGTGCTCAGGGCAGGTGGCCTGGGAGCTCAGAGGATTGTGGGCATTCTGTCAGGTTAGGACCTGACGGAAATGCCTTGCCAAGCATGCCTTCTCTTTTCTTCCCCTTGCTTTAGAAGGGAGCTGCTGTGGCGACCTGAAGCAACAGGGCACGGATGGCCAGATTTACCAGTGTGCAGCCTTAGGCTCACAGGGAAGCATCTGGAACATCCTAGGTAGCATCCAAGTGATCCTTTACCTTTGACTGAACTGTCCTAGAAAGGACTTTAGAGATTTTTCACAACCCACTTTACGTCTGAGTGGCCAGAAGGAGCCATATTTTATGTCTAGCAGGCAAGTTCTCCCCAGTGTCACAAATGGTAGGCCACCCTGCATTGTCTAGCCCCATTCTTAGAAGTTAGTGACAATTTGCTTGGCATGTCTTAGGAGAAGATAGTGTAACCTGTTTCCTGGTGACAGATACTGTTCAATGTGTTTGAAAACTTGCTTAATCATGGTAATAAGACATTGAGTAAATTAGTGCTGTGCTTACTAGGAGTGGTTCATAGTAATATTTTAACATACTAAAGAAATGAAATTAATAATAGTGATTCTGATGCAGACTGTTGACACTGTATGCCTTCTGCTGAGGGGGAGGGGCACACTTGCTCTGTTTTGTTCTAGTATGTGATCTGTCTGATTCCTGTCATTGACTTAAGTAAATAAGCGTGTATTGCATTGATTCAGTCTTTAGTAGAGTGAAAAGTGAGGAAAGGTGGGGTTATTTGAGGCCCTGGTGTCCGTGTGTCCGTGTGTGTGGTGTGAATGAAACCCATGCCAAGGCTCTACTGCTGAGCTACTTACTGTTCTACCAATCCGTTTTATGTCTCTTTTTTCCACCTGTCTGTTTGGGCTGGTTGGCTGGTTGGTTGGTTGGTGGTATTTTGAGGTAAGGTCTCTCTTTGTAACAGTACTGGCTGTCTTGGAACTCACTTTGTAGTCCAGGCTATCCTGGAATTCAACAGAGATTCAACTGCTTCTGCCTCTGCCTCTCCTGAGTGCTGGGACTAAAGGTGTTTGCCACCATCGCCACCACCCAGCTTCTTGTTTTTAAGAGGGCATTTTGCTTTGTATCGCAGGCTTATTACCATCAAGGCTGGTCTCAAACTTAAGTCATCCTCCTGCCTCAGTCCCTTGAATGCTGGAATTACAGGTGTATGCCACCTCCCTTGGCTTCATCTCTTGGTGAGGGCTAAGATATCTGGCAAGAGCCCCCTTAGAGCTCTGCCTTCTGTCTGCACACAGGGATGCCATCTGCCTCACCTGCTCTGGGTTGCAGGGTATTATGGCGCTCTTCCATTTTGCTTCACTTTGATCATCCTTGCTTTTATCTAAACTTGGCTGTTTACCATCTGTAGTGACCCTGGTGGAACATAATTGCCATAGTACAGATGAATGTGCCCTCGGACTTGTTTTGGTGAGGCAAGATCTCACTCTATATCCTAGTCTGACCTCAACCTCATGTTGGTTCTCTGGCCTCAACCTTCTGAGTGTTGGGAAGTACAGGTGGCTTCCAATGAGCCCTTTTGAAGTCTCTGCAGCGGAGTCTCCACATACTCCCTCGGTAATGAGACAAGTGTTTTGGTTCATAAACAGCCTATTGAGACTTGGGAGAAGGTAAAACACATTTGATTGGGGCTGCCCAGCTGTAGGCCCCTCAATAAACATTCAGGCACCGCCCAAACCACAGTGGGTTCTCAGGCCTCAGCTTATAGTCTTAGAACTATGAAGAAGTCTTCCTTATGAGGTGACTCTGTGGTGATCGGATGGTATTTCTTGCTCCCTCCCCACAGGAAGTGGTCTTATACTGCCTGGAGAACAAGATCTGTGATGTGAATCATCGTGACAATGCTGGTTACTGTGCACTACATGAAGCTTGTGCCAGGGGGTGGCTCAACATCGTTCGCCACCTCCTTGAATATGGCGCTGATGTCAACTGCAGTGCCCAGGATGGAACCAGGTCAGTGGTGTATCTTGTTCTTTCTGCGTCCTGGCATTGCTGTCAAGCAGACAGTAGCTCTCAGGGAATGCAGAAACCCCAGGGTGGAAAGGTGGAGAGCAAATTGCACCTGCATTGATTCCAGCCTAGAACTGAATTGAACAGATTTTTCTGGTAAGTGATGAAAACCTCCCAGTGTTGACCAGTTCTGTAGTTCTCCCACAGACCAAAGCCTCCCGAAAGGCCATGGTCCTTGATGAGTCAGGGAGGCAGATACTGCCTTATAGATCCCTGAGCTGTTCATTGCCATCTGTGAAATCTCCATTCAAAGTATTTGTGAGCTGAAACACCCCTCGGGACACACTGAAGGCCATCTATCCCTCCTTCCACTGATTCTTCGGTCATCACCCACATCCATCCGGGCCCTAATATTCACCTTGTCCTTGACCTCAGTTTGATCAATAAGACCCACATCTGAGTCAGCACAAGCATCTTGCTGACCTTGTGATGGGGCACTGCTGGGATTCAGGACACTGGTTCCCCTGACGGTCATAAACACCTAAAGGGCAACCTGTGGATCTTTCACGCTTTCTTTTTTTGAGACCAGGTCACTCTTATATAGTCCTGGCTGTTCTGAAACTTGATATTTAGACCAGGCTGGCCTTAAAATCTCAGAGATCTACCTGCCTTTGCCTCCTGAGTGTCATACTTTGATAATAGCATTAGCTCAGGGGACTGGGGATGGTATGTGCCCTCCTGAGAATATGCCACTGTCAGGCACTTGGCTTCTGGACATATAGTGCTGGAGCAGGACTTAGAGAATGCTTCTCTTAGCAAATTCTGCTAATAGCAAAGGTGACTGGGTTTTTGTTTGGCTTTTTGTTGGTTTGGGGTTTTTGTTTTGTTTTTTTGTATAGCGATTGCTTGTTGCACTGGCTTCTGCAATGGTGGGAATTTTCCTGTCTGTAGATTTACCTTTACATGGTCTGTCTGTACCTCATTTCACTGAGGATATTTTCATCATAGATTTAAGCTCTTCCTTAGGCCTAAGGATAAAATAGGTGTATACTTGAGAACTGACCCTGAAATAGTCCCTTCCCTGGCCCTTTTGAGGGTTAGGTGTTCATAACAGTTGGTTGTTTAGACTTTGCTCCTGTTACTGTGCCCTTGGTTTTCTTCTGTATGTAGTGATACCCAGGATGCTCACTGTAGGAGGCGTGCATGTATTCTGTTTTCCCTGCTTCTAGATCAGACAAGTATGCTGTGCACAAGCTTAATGCCACTGTGTGTCTCTTCCTAGGCCTCTGCATGATGCCGTGGAGAATGACCACTTAGAAATTGTCCGGTTGCTTCTTTCCTATGGTGCTGACCCCACTTTGGCCACGTACTCAGGTAGAACCATCATGAAGATGACCCACAGTGAACTTATGGAGAAGTTTTTAACAGGTATGATGGAGTTCAATGGATGATCTTATTCAAAAGTTCAACTCACCTGGGCATATGGCGCTCAGCTCTAGTCCTAGGTACTCTGAGAAAATAAGGATGTGTAAGGCCAGTCTGGTTGACTTATCAAGGGCTGTTCTGGGGAAGAAAAAAAAAGTTAGGTTGGGCCTGGTGCATGTGTACATGCCTTTAGTAGTTGAACACTTAGCATGTATGAAACCCTGGGCTTCACCAAAGGGCTGGGTAGGAAGGGCAGAGATGGAAACTGCATATTTTAGATTTGGGTGTGACCAGACAGAAAGCAAAGGTTTTTCTATGGTGAAATCCTATTGTAGTGAAACCACTTGGCTTCTTCATCGTAATATTTTTAAAGTTTTGTGTTTGTTCTTGTTTCGATTTGGTTTTTGTTTTTTTGAGACAGAGTTTGTCTCTATAACAGACTGTAACTCTCCTGGAACTTGCTCTGTAGACCAGGCTGGCCTCGACATAGGAAATCTGCTTGCCTCTGCCTCCTGAGTGCTGGGATTACAGGTGTGCTCCACCATGCCTGGCTTTATTTTGTTGTTTGTTTGGTTGTTTTTTTATTTTGTTTTGTTTTGTTTTGTTTTTTACGTAGTTAGTTTCATTTTCTACAAATACATTTTTCACCTAAGTATGACCCATGGGTTTACATAGCAAGTCTCTGTGAAATTACCCAAGCTCCCAAGCATGCAGTTTTGCACTGTGGTGCTTGGTCTTAGGATAAACCCATCTTTTAAGCCCCCAATGTTCTAGAATCCTGAAACTCAGTTTCGTGACTGTCAGGTCAGACCCTTGTGGTTAAGTTCCTCATCAGACACTGCCAAAGAGTTCCTTCAGCTGGGTCACGATCCATCCATGCCCACCTTGAGTTGTACTTACTAAAAGAAGTTGCCTGGTGGATTGGAGACAAGTTGGAAAAATACAATTCTTCCTTGGTTTTATAAGCCTCCAAAGCTTCTTTGCTCTCATTTTGGTAAGCCAGGGTGGCCTGTCCCTCAGCAAGTCAGGAACCACAGAAGGCTTCTAAAAAACTGAGAGGTTGACTTGCAGGCACAGTCCCGAACCAGCCTATTATGAGTTTCTAGGGAAAAGGCATCATAACTGGTTTAACATTTGTTCTTGTTAGATAGGATTGTGTTTTGTGTGAGGACTGGATCCCATTGTGTGGCCCAAGCTGGCCTCAAAGGTAGAATCCTCTTGCCTCCGTCTCATGAGTTCTGAGATTGTAGTTGTGTGATACCCCACAGAACTTGCCAGTATATTTTATCTTCTGTTGCCCCCTCTCTCTGCAGATTACTTAAATGACCTACAGGGTCGCAGTGACGATGACTCCAGTGGTGCTTGGGAGTTCTATGGCAGCTGTGTGTGTGGTAAGCATCACTGTTCGTGCATGCTCCAGTGGAGAGCGAGTGACTGAGAATGTTTTTGCCTGCTCTGGGTGAGGGAGGCAGGGGATGGGCACTAGGCACAATGATTTGGTTGCTCTGGCTGTGGTGCCCAGCTAATACTCTACAGCTAACTGCTGCCTCTCTTTCCTTTGCCTTCCACTAGAACCAGACGATGAAAGTGGGTATGACATTTTGGCTAACCCCCCAGGGCCGGAAGACCAAGATGAGGAGGAGGATGCCTACAGTGATATGTTTGAGTTTGAGTTTTCAGAAAACTCTCTCTTGCCATGTTACAACGTCCAAGTGTCTGTCGCTCAGGGGTAAGCATGGCTCTTTATGGAACAAACTACCAAGCTGCTTGAAAAGCAGTTTGTCCCTTTAGGCAGATGAAGGTGGATGAATGGTGGATGGCTTCTTAGCTGTCCTCAGACCTTGGATAAGGGTCCAGATCAGTTATTTATGCCCAGTGGAATAGAGCTTACCTATAACATGGTTCAAACTGCCCTCATGAGTAAGTGTATGTTTTGAAGTCATTCTTGGGACCAGTGGGCATTGAAGCCGGGAACTGAAATGCCACGGAAAAGCCACCATCTTGGATACTAGAGCAGCCAACAGTGAAGAAATGAGTCTTCCCCTAGCAGCTGTCATCCCATCCCCCAACAAGTCAGCCTACGGACTCCCCCAGGCACTTGAGATATAATTGGACTATAGTGATAAACTACCTCCTCACCTAAGAATAGGACAATTATCTAGGACACTTGGAGTCCTTAATGTGTCATCAGATTTGGTTAGATCCCATGTTTTCCCTATGGGTGTGCCATTGCACCTTAATAATCAGTCCTTTGGGGTGTACATGTCAAGAAGCTGCTGTGCTTTGTGTTAACAAAGGTGTTTAATGAGTAATGTCCTCCTCTGCTCTGAAGGTATAAACACATACGCCATTACAAACAGTGACAGAAATTCTAAATTGTGTCAGGTTCAAAGACTTACTAAGCATCCCTTCTCAAAGGCGTCCCTACCCAGATAACTGAAGGATGGGGATAGAATGTTTAGTAATCTGTTGATGAGGGTCCTCAGAGGAGTCAAAGAGGTTGGGATATAGGCCTGGTTTTCCTCACTGAGTACAGGGTCCACTGGAGAAGCATAGTGCAAGTTTTAGGTGTGCAAGACTTTCCCCATTTGTTTCCATTCATGGCAGCGGGCACAGTGAAGCTTGTGCAAATTCTAGTAGATGCTCTCTTTATAAAAGCAGATCTGTCCCAAATTCTTAGGCTGTGGTTCTTCTCCTTAAAGACCAGCGGCGGGGTGTGGCGGAACAGGGCAGAAGAGTTGGCTATAAGATCCCTGGCCCTGGTTAATACCCAGCTAGTCAGGGTGCAGAGGTACCTTTCCAGAAATCTAACTCCCATCCCTTTTTAATTTTATAGGCCACGAAACTGGCTACTGCTGTCAGATGTGCTCAAGAGGTTGAAAATGTCCTCCCGGATTTTCCGCTGCAATTTTCCCAATATGGAAATTGTCACCATCGCAGAAGCCGAGTTTTACCGACAGGTCTCTGCAAGTCTTTTGTTCTCCTGCCCCAAGGACCTGGAAGCCTTCAACTCTGAAAGCAAGGAGCTGTTGGATCTGGTAGAATTCACCAATGAGCTCCAGACTCTGCTGGGCTCCACTGTGGAGTGGCTCCACCCTAGTGACACAGTCCCTGAGGACTACTGGTGAGCCGCCTGCCCTGCTCACCACTGTGTACAGTGTGTTATAGTGTTAATCCTTGTGCATATGTGTCATAATACGACGATTTCTGTAAAGAAAGGACACTATTAAAGATTAAAATATCTCTTCTTTATATAAGAGAAGTTACTCCAGTCAGAAGAACCTAGAAGTCTGTGTTTTCTTTCTATACTTGTCAGTTTTTATGAACCTGTTCAAATGTCTTTATTTTTCAGTGCACACATGCTTTGAGATATGTATGTTTGTTTTTACTTGGAACATTTTTCTTTTCTAAGGAGAAAATAAAACAAAAAAAGAAAAAGGAGCCCCATACTTTATTGTAATTTCATACAAAGCTTTGGTGGCAGGCCATGACCGCAGCATGTGGTCAGAACTGTGTGGTTGGTCTGGGGGAGTGGATTGGGCAAAGGCACTTGGTGGTGATGTACTTTTATGTTTTGTTTACAGACTACCTGCTCACGCCAGGTAAATGCTATTGGAGGCAATCCAGTAGTATGTAATATAAATTCAAACGATATCCACACACAACAACTAATTGTATGAAACTTTTGTATCCTAATTTAAAAGCTGTGAAATTACTTTTCACACATCAAACCGGATTGTTTATATGTTTAAACATTTTATGCTCTTATTTAAAGAAGACTTTGAGCTATTTTTTTCTGTACCCTGTAAAATATTGAGAACTAACATAATATGTTGAGGTTGCTTGAAAATGTACATAAAACTAAAATTTTCTGAATTGTGTGTTTATGTTTGAGATCTGTGTTTTAACTTTGTAAGTAAATTCTCTGCCTTTGTATTTATATTTTACAAAAATTTTCTTAAAAGGCAATAAACCTGTTGAGGAAAGGAGCACATTGCAGTACATCCTTTGTATTCCTAGAGTGTTACTGGTTTCCTTTAACTGTTGGTGATGGATTCCCTATGGACAATTTGTAACCGATTTTGTTTCCGTAAACCAAGGTAGAATACAGAGTTCAGGGGAACTGTGCTGAGAATCTGATTTACCATCCCATTTTGAGCGCTGATTTTTAGATCTATCTCTCTAATCATTTTTTGAGGTACTGAGGATCAAACCCAAGGCCTCACACATGCTAAGTGACTATACTACTATTGAGCCACACTCCCGCCTCTTTTTGAGACAGTGCTCACTTTCGCCCCGAGCTCAAATTCAGTCCTCCTGCCTCAACCCTCCTGAGATCCTGGGTTTATAGACATGTACTGGCACATCCAGCTCTCAGCTCTTCTGTTCCCTTGCTCCTTTGATTGCCAAGCTGACTTGCATCGCTGTTGACCTTCATCAGTTGCAGTCCCACGCCATTGCCAGACCTTGGTCCTTTCAGAATGCTTTTTCTCTGAAATGCTATATTTATTGTCACGTCTGTCCCCCCTAGGCCTCCTTTTGTTCTATTACTCTATTTAAAAGCCTAATCAGCAAGGCTTACAGTTTCAACTTTTGTGCTACTTTTCCTTTTCACTAGAACCATCTACTAGTATTAACAATTAGTGCATCCTACAGTCATTTAACTCCATCCTCCTAAAGACAAAGACTGGAAAGCTGTAACTACTGGGTTCACTTGCAGCTGGTTTTACCCTCCAACACCAGAAACAATCAAAACAGGAAGATGGGTTATGGAAAGACACTTCCAGTCACTTCTGTAGCAATCCAACATCTGGTTATCAGGTGGAGTCTTCAGTACCCTGAGATGGGGAAAGCAGGGATAGGGAAGCCAACAAATGCCATGGCCTGACCGGTAAAACAACGCATGCTTGGGAGTGAGCAAGTGTAGTATAGTTGAATAACTCCATGTCGGAAGATGGATTGGCAAGTGAAATTTAGAATGTGTATTGAAAACAAGGCAGCAAGCAAGGTTTCTGTTCGTTGTATTTTGGTGAACTTTTCTAATCATGAAGGCAAATTGTCACACATTTTTCGACAGAGTACTCTCCCCACTCCAGACGGAACTACTGTTAAGATTTTGATGAGATTTGATTACCTAGAGTCTCTTTAAACTGTAGATAAGAGGGCCAAAGCAGGGGAGGGGGAGAATTGGCTAGCAAGCAAGACCAGCCCACCAGTGCTGCCTGCTGAAGTGATTGAGGGTAGACTGGAACCCCAAGAAGATAGGCTGCCAGGAGCTTCAAGACAAATCCACAGCAAGATTCCAAGGTCATTGCAGCTGGAGGCAAAGGGAGAGTCACATGGGGGCTTAGAGGATGCAGGACAAAATAAGCTCAGTGTAGGAAAATGGAGGTTTAGGGGAAGCTGGTAGAGAAACTTCAAGACACCTCTAGTTGGGACAAGTGAAAGAAGCTAATGAGGTGATGGCTGGTAAGGGTGCCTGCCGCAATCCTGATGACCTTGGTTCCATTTCTGGAACTCCCATTGTGGAAGGAGAAGATCTACTCCCACAAGTTGTACTCTGACTTCCATATATGCACCCCAAACATAAATAATATATGAATATAATTAAAAAAATCTTGAGCCAGGTGACGGTGGCACTTGACCTTCATCCCAACACTTGGGTGGTTGAAGCAACTGCTTAGTCTCATCAGGTTCCCGGCAGACAAGGCTACATAGTGAAACTATCCTCCAAAAAGTGGGGCCAGTAAAAGTGGCATTTTGGAGGCAGAGGCAGACTGATCTACATAGCAAGTCCCTTGCCATCCAGGACTATATAGTGAGCCCCTATCTTAAAAAGAAAATGGGGCTGGACTGTGGTGATGCATGCCTTGCCTTTAATTCCAACACTCAGAAGGCAGAGGCAGGTGGATCTCTGTGAGCTTGAGGCCAGCCTGGACTCTAGAGTGAGTTCCAGGACAGCCAGAGCTACACAGAGAAGCCCTGTCTCATAATGAAAGTGGAGATGATACTGAAGAGCTGGCTCAATGGTTAAGAACTCTTGTTGCTCTGCGCGGAGGATTTGGGTTCTGTCCCCAGCACCCACATGGTGGTTCATAACAGTTTATAACTCCATTTCTGGTGATTTGGATGTCCTATTTTGAACTCTGGATGCAAGGCACTTCCTTACATCGTGCATACATACGTACATAAAGGCAAAACAGTCATAGACATAAAATAACCTTGAATATTTTTTGCCTTTCTCAGAGTACTATAGCTGAGCAGAATTAGGGCATCAAGGAGCTTCCTATGGAAGTAGAGGACTCATGGACAGTATTTCAGTTTGAGAGCACCCATCACCATTGTGGTTATAGAGGACATGAGCAGAAGCAGATCCATGTTCTACACAGTGGGCAATAGGCCACAGAACCTAGTCAAGATAGAATACCACCAATAGCCAAGGCTATGCCACTTAGTTACTCAGGAGGATGTAGTGGAAGAGTTGCTTTAGCCCAGAAATTCAGAAGCCTAGGCAAACAGGGAAATCTCCACAGTTTTGTGTTGAGACAGTCTACGTAGGCCAGGCTGACCCTGAACTCACAGTTCTACAGCCTCTGCTGAGTGCTAGGATTGATAGAGTGTGTCACAATGCCAGGCTAAAAATGTGCTCGGGATTAAGCTTGGAGTTTTGTGCATTGTAGGTAGACATTCTCTCAACTGTTGTAGGTGTTTTGATCACACTCTGACACTCCTGAGACTACCAATAAAGTTTACCTTTAGTCAGAGGGCAGAACTAGCTACTAGCTGACCAGAATTAGCCATAAAGGTTTTAGAGGACCCAGGACATACAGAGACACAGGAAGTAGTAGAGTGGTTAGAGAGATTCTCAGGCCATTTGGATCAAGGAAGGAGAAAGAGGAGGCCACTGGTTACTTCTCTGATCACTCAGGTTTTTACCCCATATGTGACCCCTGAGATCTTACTAAAAATAGAGTAATTTAGATAATCATATAGTCAACTAAGCTATATCCTATTGTCTCTTGAAAAGAAACTGGGCTTGCTTGGTGACACACATGTTTAATTCCAGCACTTTAATCCCAGGCAGATCTCTGAGTTTGAGGCCAGCCAGGTTTGTATAGTGAGTTTCAGGCCAGTCAAGGTTTCTTAGTAAGGCTCTTCCTATCTCAATTTTTGTTTTGTTTTGTTTTGTGTTTACAAGTTTTCAAGACAGGGTTTCTCTGTGTAGTCCTAGCTGTCCTGGAACTCACTCTGTAGATCAGACTGGCCTCAAACTCACAGAGATCCGCCTGCCTCTGCTTCCCAAGGTGCTGGGGATAAAGTTGTGTGCCACCACCACCCAGCCTCAAAAGTTTTTTAAAAAATAAATACTTAAAAAAATCCAAAACACAAAGCTTTAAAAGAAAAAGGAGTCTGTTCCTCCAAAGCAGATTTGTGGGCCACTTGGTTTAGTTTTAGTCGCAGTGCTAAGGTTAGGTCCTGCGTCCATGCATGCTAAGCAAGCACTGTCCCACCCAGCCACACCATGCACATTGCTCTCTGCATACCTATTTGTCATGTTTGGACGATATATATATATATATATATATATATATATATATATATATATATATATATATCGTTCTCTAGAAGAACAGAACCAATGGGATTTGTTATATATAATTTATTAAGTTGCCATTCATTAAAATAGTGACAACAGCTGAATCACAGCTAAGAAGCTGAGTCCAGTAGTTGCTCACTCTGAGGCTTGAGTGTCTCAGCAGCTCCAGTCTGGCACTGAAAATCCTGGAAGCTTTCGTGGTGGCTCTTCCTGCTGCAGCCCATTGTTGCAGCAAGTCTTCCTTCCCCTTTCTGTCAGGGCTTCCTACTGAGGTGACTACCTTGTGGCATGTTTCTATAAAAACTTACCATAATAATGCTTAATTTTGTAAAAAAAGACATTGGATGAAAATAGAGGAACCAAGACAAAAACCAAATTTGACTATAAGCCAAAACAAATAAAAGTTTTGTGCCACCTTGATGACATGGCAGAAAGACATAGCTGATGTTCCAAACTTAGCACTGTGGTCCTTCTGAGTCAGCGCTGTAGTGCTGGGTTTCCAGGCTTACCTCTCTCCTAACACGGTACTTTTTTCTTTATTGTTATTTTGTTGGGTACTTTAACTGATGGCTGTTGTTTGAGAATGGATGTAATGTAGCCCAAGGATGACCTTGAACTTGCCTCCACTTCCTAAGTACTGAGATTATAGTACCATGATGCCCTGGGGTGCTGGGGATCAGACTCAAGGTTTCATGGTAAACTCAAGTCTAACAAAGGCAAGCATCTACCAACAGCTACATCTCTATCCCAGAACATAGCACTCTTGCATGTTAATCCTCGGTGTACTATAATCAAAGCACAAAATAAGACAGGGGCACAGATCTACTATGCTGGCCCTGGAGTAGTATTTGTATTGTACTACTAAAAAGTCTTTTGTTATAAGGCAGAGCAAGTACTCAACATGATGGGGATTAAAGCTGCTGTGTTTGGGGACACGCTCATAGGGAATGTAGGGAAAGGAGAAAGAATCTTAGGGTGCCACAGGTGACTTGGAGTTCAGGAAATAAACAGGATTTCCAAGCTTGGTTTGTTAAAAAGGGCCCAAGAAACCCTGACAACCCAGCAGCAGTAAGAGTTCTCAGACCAGGTTCTTGGTTTCCAGGCTCTAATCTCCATTGTTAACACTTTTATGCTTTTGTAGACAGCTAGCCCTAAGTCTGTAGCAGGGCACACACAGGCAAGCCAGGCCATTTGGGGTTCATATGCCCCCTGAGGTGACCATTAAGAAAGAGCCAGATGCCAGGCAGCGGTAGTCTTTAATCCCAGCACTC
>LOJH01001703.1:0-20937 GCA_001685095.1 Ellobius talpinus
CTCTCTCTCTCTCTCTCTCTCTCTCTCTCTGTCTCTCTGTATACATGTGTGGACACACATTTGTGTTTGGAGCCCCAAGGTTGATATCAGGACCTCTGTAGCTCTTCCACCTTATTCATTGAGGCAGGCTCTCTCAAGCAAACTCAGAGATCACTGATAAGGCTACTCCTACCAGCCAGCTTGCTCTGGGGACCCCATGTGTATTATGTTTTTATTTTCTAAACATATCCCTGTTTTTATTGCTATGATGAAATACCATGACCAAGGCAACGTCTAGAAAAGTTTATTTGGGCTAACAGCTTCAGAGGGTTGGAGTCAAGGCACAGCAACAGGAACAGGAAGCAGATGGCTCACAGGCTGAACCACAATCACCGAGCTGAGAGAGCACACTGTGAATAGCTTAAGGCTTGGAACCCTCAAAGCCCACCCCCAGTGAACAGACTTCTGCCAGCAAGGTTGCTCTCTCTAAGCCTTCTCAAACAGCACCATCAGTTAGGGACCAAGTGTTCAAATGCCTGACACTATGTGGGGAGGAGGTCATTTATTGTTTAAACTACCACACTTGTCTCTGCCTTCCAAGGCTGGAATTTTAGGGAGGCTCACCTAGAAGTCATGTGAGGTTTGGGGTATCCAAACTCAGGTCCTTGTGTTCGCACGAGCGCTTCAACCCCTGAGCCATTTCCCTCGCCTACTCATTTTTTTAAATTTAAGAAGTAAAGCACACACACTACATGGAACCCACACAAGAAACACGTGACCTGACAGCTTCACCCTCATGTGTAACAATTACTACAGCAGGCCATAGCACAACTGTTTTGAGACTACAAGCATCAAACGATTAAGCAAAAATTAATACATAATGTTAGAGATTTGCAGGGTTTGGGAAGCTCACAGAAGGCAACGGAATTGTTGAGATCTCAGCTTATGGGCAAAAAGCAAGGAAGCTTTGGTGGCCAAGGACATGTTCAAGGTCGTGATGGGTGCAGCCTGCTTAGTGCACTCCCACCACTCCCGATAGCCTCCTGGCATTAGCACCTCCTGATGCAAGCCCCTCCCCACACCCCAGTGGACCAGCTCTCTGTCAGGTACCTGTAGGTTGGTCCTGGGGAGAGAGAAAACATGGCCTTCTCTGCCATCTCTCCTACAGTGGTGGCTTTCCCCAGTTCAGAGTGCCTGCTTCCTCTCCTCTTTCTCTTCATGTTAGTCCTTTCATGCAGCTCTCTGAGATCACAAGCCCTGATGCCAGCATCCCTGAGATCACAAGCCCTGATGCTAGCGATGCCAGCATCCCTGCTCACCTTTAGACACCAGCTCCTCTACCCTGGGGATGGCGCTAGGTGTTTGAAAAGTTTTCTTTTGAAGCTCAAGGTTTTTCATGCCAATACTATATATTCTTTTCTGTTATGTTTTCTTTTGTTTTATCACAACAGGGTTTCTCTGTATAACAGCTCTGGCTGCCCTGGAACTCTTTGTAGACCAAGCTGGCCTCAAACTCAGAGATTCACCTGCCTCTGCCTCCCAAGTGCTGGGATTTAAAGGTGTGTCCCACCACCTCCCAGCTATATTATATATTCTTATCGACACTGACTCTATGTGCCGCCCTGTGATCCGCCTCCTTCTCTACATGGTTATTCCTGTATCCATATGCATAGCCATCCCTCTCCCTCCCTCTGTGTCCTCTTCTCCAGAGGAGAATCACTTCTGCTGTGCCTCACAAGATAAAATGTGTGAGGCCAGAACTGAGGCAAATCCTGTACTTCTTCCACTCTACTAGTGATATGTGTATCTTAATTCCCTTAATTCAGGGAAGGATCAGAGTCTTTGTAGTCTGAATCTCTCGTCAAGTTGCCCGGGAAACCCTATTGCTTATGCCGGAAGTGCCCGAAGCTCTGTGGGTGTTGTTTAATACCCCCTGAAGGATAATAATTTAATCCAAGAGCTTGGGCTGTTACTAGACACCAGCATACCCTAGTCTTTTGGTTTTCTTGAAAGAATGTTTCGAATCTCTGTGGGAGGATTGAAAACGTGAGCTCCAGGTGGTTGGAGAAATCAGTAACACAAATCAGCAAGAACAACTCAGTGGGATACAGTTTATTTTCATTAAGTGGATCTGGTACACAAACAAGGATGCCATGTGCCATTGGCATGTGGCATCTACCAGAGGGAGGCTAGGCTGTAGTGAAGCTTCCATTCGCAAGAATTTTTACAAAATCATTATTAATCAGTGTATTAGGATACAACTTACCTAAATCCTTAGGCATCATCAGTTTCTCCAGTTCTGTGAAAGATTAAATGGGGGAGGGTGAGCACCAGCTCAGCAGGTAAAGGTGCCTAACAACCTGACTTTGATTTCCCTAGACCCACATGGTGAAGGAGAACTGCCTCCTGGAAACTGTCCTCTGACCTCCACATGGGCCCTGTGGCATACATGTGTACACAATTGTGTGTGCGGATACAGCTAAAATTCTAAGGACTGAATGGGAGTATCTCCAAAACCGAGACGACATGCATCCACAAGAAAGAAACTTCAGCGACACCTTTCTGACTCTATTGTCCTATAAATTCTGACTGGTACAAGTCATGTAAATTTTCCACAACACGTTTCCGTGGTACACAAACATCCAGGCCACAGCATTGTATGGTATGCAGCCACTGGGAATCTTAATGTTCTAATTAATTTCTATTGCTGTGGCAGATACAGCATAGAAAAGGGAAAAGGTTTATTTAGTTTACAATTTCAAGAGTTCAAGGAAGTCAAGGCAGAAACTCGGGCGTCTGACCACTTCATAGCCACAATCAAAAGCAAAGAGAATAAACACACCCTTGCTGGCTTGATCTCAGTTAGATTTCATACCTCTTACACTGTCTAGGACTCCCTGCCTAGGGAATGGTGTTGCCCACAATGGACTAGGTCCTCCTACATCAAGTAATAATCAAGAGAATCCCCAACAGACATGCCCACGGGTCTACTTAATATAATTAAGATTCTCAAGTGACTCTAGGCAGTGTAAAATTGACAATTAAAACTAGCACATTCAGAATAATGCATTTACAATTCACCCACATAATTTTGTGTGTCAAGAATCTATTCTTTTGTACTGCTGAATAGCATTCTTGTGTATATAGGTGCCACAGTTGGTTTGTCTATTGATTCTTTGTGTGGTTACACCATATAGAGGTCTGTGTAATTATGAAGAAGGTATTCTATACCTTTTTCTTTGTCTCTTGGACAAAGATAGGTTTTATTTCATGTGTGGTCTCTGCATTTAATTATACTAGATTAACATTTTCTTGAATTGTTGTTGTGTTGATTTTTGTTTGTTTTTCAAGACAGGGTTTCTCTCTGTAACAGTACTGGCTGTCCTGGAAGTCACTCTGTAGACCAGGCTGGCCTCAAACTCAGAGAGATCTGCCTATCTCGGCCTCCTGAGTGCTGGGATTAAGGGCATGTGCCAACACTGCCTGACATTTTCTTAATATCTCCCAAACACTGGAAAATATGTATTTAGGTGAATTTAGATTTGTTTTGCTTTGCCTGCAAGCATTAACATTAGATTTTTGTCAGTTTCGCATATGGGTTTTATTTTTATACACTTACTACACTTTAAACCAAGTTTACACTCTCCCTGGTTTTTGTTCTTTCTAAAGAAAGCACCAGTCAAGCTCTTTAAAGGAAGTGAGCTGCTGTTCTAACATTATACCCTTTATTAAGTTGTGATTATTACACAGAGATGCCAGAACTTAAACCTTTTTAAACAGCATTCAGTTTAAAATTGGACATGTTCCATTGAAAGTCTATGCTAATGACTTTGCGATATTGACGCCCACACATACTTATATCATGAACACAGCGCTCAGAAATTTAGGTTAGAGCTGAGAAGGGGTATCATGAAAGAGGGTGATTGAAAATAATTATGTGAAGGGAATGTCTGGATTTGTACCCTTTGATTTATGATCTGACAGACATAATATTTAAAGAAAACCGCGGATTTCACAACCTCAGTTGCGGGCTTGTGGGACGCTGATCATAGCATAGAGAGCAACTCTAAAGACTCAGTGAGAACCACAAGGGTGGGGAAGTGATGCGGTTGCTGCTTTTTAATGAGAAAAGCCTTACTTTACAGAAACTTGAGTTAAAGAATGGTGGTTCATGTTATATATTCATAGCCACTGTTTTTGAAAATGGTGAATGGACTCTGTAGACACTTTTTAAAAAATAATTTAGTTTATTATTATTATTTCTCCCTCTGCACACGTGTGTGTGTGTGTGTGTGTGCGCGCGCGTGCAGGTGCATGTGCCACAGCATTCATGCAGGGTCAGAGGACAACCTTCAGGGGTTAGCCCTTTCTTATCTTTGTAGATCCTGGGAATCAATACCAAGCTATCGGGTTTGCAAAGCAAAGCTTCAACCCACTGAGCCATCTCACTGGCTCAATATTCTTCTCAGAATACCAGATTTTATTATATTCCTTTGTTACTCAGAAATAGTTTCATCAAAATATTTTAATTTTTTTTAAAATTCACAACAAAAAAAATCAGAAAATAATTATTTTGGGACTTAAATGAGCTAAAATTCCTCTGGAAGGGAGGAAAGTGAGCAAATCACTAAGAAATGTTTAAAAAACTAAAAAGTGAGGGAGGATGCGTTCTCATCAGTCTGTGAATTAGATGTTAAAGCACTAGTAATTAGGACAGTATGGCACACGCCTCAACAAACAGACCTGTGGAACAGATTGGCGAGTCAGGACAGTCCCGTGTGTATTAGGGAATTCACACATGGAAATTTCATAGCTTGGCATGAATATCAGTGACAGAACCATGAGTAACTGTTACCAAAATAATGAGCTCTAAAACTTTGTGGGGTGGGCGTACACAGTTCAATACCGTCTGAAAGCCTACAGAGAAATAAATTCCAGATGGATGCTAAACATGAGGCAGTCCGTAAAAAAGTAGTCTCAGGAGATGGGTATGTATTTTATTTTCTAGGGCTGGGCAGCCTTCTAAAGGGAGACTGTAAGTGCAGGAAGCATGAAGGAAGCAAAGTCACACTCAGGTGTAAATGAAGGGCAGTGCGCATGTCAAATGGGATGTCTGGGGTGGTAGGAGGCATGGCTCCTGTTGGACTCAGTATACTTACCTCACACGGACGTTTTTTAAAGAGTGGTTCTCAGGCTGTGTGGTTTTCCAGTGTGCTCGCCACCATGTGTTGGCTCTGGCAAACACACAAGTAAGTTACAGCCGCGACAGTTCTTTTAAAATCTGTGTCTTTAAAAAAAAAAGTGATTTCCATTTGCAAACTGCAAAAGCCCCATAGCAAAATGCTTTTGTGAAATTCTTTAAGTTTTAGAACGCGTTGCTTCTTTATTGTGGAAACTCTGAATTTGTTTGCCTGTCATTTCTAATGACCGCCCAGTGTAGAAGGTAAAGGATTCCGTTCTGTTTTTAAATGAGCAGTGGCCGCTGGCTTACAGAATGCTTCAAAGTTTGCTGTATCCAGGGAGAATGTGGGACGCAGCACAGACCAAGGGTCCCAGGGGACCAAGAACTCTCCTTGAGGCATTCATGGTCTTGATTAGCATGGCACAGGAATAAAACCCACTGGCAGCTAATCATCAGGGCCGGGCACCAGGTATGCCACAGAGGTACCATCTCCACTGGAGTCAGGTGGCCGTGGCGCAGGAGCCCAACCGCGGTGCAGAGGCTTGTGGAATCCCACTGAGCCCGTGCTTCATGTGCGGTCCTGCAGGAGGCCATCTCACAAGGGTGGTTTGCTTGGTGGGGTGCCTGGCTTTTCCTGGCACTACCGTGGAGTTGCCGCTCTCTGCCATGTGGTCCAGGGCCCTGCGACTGGTTCTCAGCTGCCCAGTGTTTCATCCACTCCATGTGGGCTCTCATTCCTTCCTTTCCCCATGGAGATTTTTAGTGATATTTGCCTCCATATGTACATCCGTAGGCTGGGATGAGGTCCCTGTCAACTGTTCTTAGGTGATGCCACTTGCTGCCTTCTGCTTTCTATCTAACATCATCACTGTCACCCATTTCAGATGGAGCAGCCAAGGCCGAAAGAAGCCTAACTTGTTTCCATTTGGTCCTGTTGTTTTCCTACTCAGTGTTTACATATCTCTGCTTGGTGGTGGTTATTTTCTTCCTTCCTTTGGCCAATGTTGAACAGTTTATTCTTTTCATAGTTCCTTAAGGTTTTGTTATTTGAGATTTTTTTTTCTCTGAACTGGAATCTCACAGGAATCTCACTGCTAAAATTGTGTGTGTGTTTGTGTCCATGAGTTTGGATAGGTTGAGGTTCACACTTTTAATTTCTCAAGATATTTTCTGATTGTCCTTTCGAATTTTTTGTCTTTTTATTTTTAATGTCCATGTGCACTTGTGAATTTTCCAGTTTCCTTCTTTATCAACATCTGGTCTCACCCCAGATGTTGGAAATGTGGTTGGAAAAGATACTTGAAATGATTTTAATCTTCACAAATGTGTTAATACTTGTTCTGTGGTCTGACACTTGTTTCTGGAGAATGGCCCCCATGTTCTCAGGGAATATGCATGCTGGAGAAGGGAGTGTTTTGTGTAGCTGACTTGGTTCGTTTGGCCCATAGTAGTGTTCAGATTTGCCTGTTGTTGGAAACAGCACATGGAAGTTCTGTGTTGTAAAGCTGTTCATGTCTCCCTTCAGATCTGTTAATATTTATATATTGGGGGTAAACACAAGAGAAAAGAGCAATGAAACTTGGAATTGTTTTTTTTTTTTTTTAAAAAGAATGACTATTTAACAAGACTAGAAAAAGACAGAAAAGAAAGCCACCAGATGTGGTGGCTCATGCATTTAACCCCCAGCACTCAGGAGGCAGAGGCAGGTGGATCTCTGAGTTCAAGGCTAGCCTGGTCTCTGTAGTGAGTTCCAGGTCAGTCAGGGCTACATAGTGAAGCCCTCTCTCAGGGGTGGGAGTAGGAAAAGAGGGATATTCAGAAAAAAAGATAAAAGATTTTAACAACTAAGACTGAGAATGAAAGAGGAAACATGGTCATTGGTCCCACAAAAAATGGAAATACAGAAATAAAGAAGGTATCAAGAGTCTATGAACAGGGCCAGGCTGGAGAGCTGGCTTAGCAGTTAAGAGGACTGGCTGCTTTTCCAGGAATCAGGGTTCAATTCTCAGCACTTGTATCTTGACTTACAACCATCCTTAGCGCCACTTCCAGGGCATCCAGGGCCCTTTTCTGGTCTCGTCTGGTACCAGGCACATGAACAGTGCGCATACATACATGCAGGCAAAACACTCAAAAATAAATGTTTTTTTAAGAGTCTATGAACAATTCTGTTAACAAATTGGAAATTAAGTCGGTGTGGAAAGTGATGTCCATGCTCTTCTATTTACGAGAGCTTGACTCCTTACAGTCAAGATAAGGGATCACACCCAGGTGTCTAACAGCAGATAAAGTCAATGTGGTATGTTTGTATACAGTGGAATACTACTCAGCCTTTAAAAAGGAATTAAACATGTCATTTATGACATGGATGAACTTGGAGAACACTATTATAAATTAAGCCAGACACAGAAAAGCAAATAGTTCATGACCTTAATTTTATGTGGAATTATAAAAAAGTTGAATTCAAAGCTGCAGAGAGTAAAATGAGATTGCCAAGGACTGGTAGAGAAAAAGACATTGATGAAAAAAATTCTGTTGGACAGAAATAATAAATTCTGGAGACCTATTTTACACCACCACAAGTACCGCTGATGTATTTATAAGTAGAAAGTGCCCAGGTCTTAAACGTCTACTGCTACTAAGGTTCTGACTCAGTGGACTACATCATTAGCATGGTTTTTCTCACATCACAGAGGGAATCACAGTGTTTATATAATTTAAATACAGTTTTTACTTATCATGCCTTAATAAATTTGAAAAATAACAAATAGGAGTCACACAAGCAAAGGAAGGCGAAGGAAATTAACTTTTCCATGATTCAATTAGTAAACAAGAGGACACACAGTCAAACCCCAGTCTGCCAGTTCCACAACCTGCCTTCTGTCCATTTGGCTGGCTGGATCTCACCTGCCCACTCATCAGGAAATCATACATACTTGGCACATACTTCCCATCATACAGAGAAAAGTCTCAAAACTCCTGTCAAGGCTCAGCAAGTTCCTGAATCTGCAGCTTTCCCATCTTCTATTATCCCCTCCATAGGTGTCTCTCTGGACCAGGTGCACAGACAGGCTCCCCAGAGTCTCTTCTTCTTTCAGTGTTCCACCCATAGACACAGCTATCTGGTCTACCTCACAGATTTCAGTGGCTGGATAATGATACTGCTAATAGTGACACTCGCATGGCCTTTCAGGTGAGGTCTGGGCAGGGCAAATGCCAGAGTCTCCGGTTCTGTTTTTTGATGTGTCTGTCATGCTTAACTAACAAGATTAGCGTTTCAAATGCTGTGTGAAAATGCGGGAGTTGTCCCCATGTTAGCAAGTGCTTTGATAACTTGTCAAATATGGTAGGGACAATGGACAAAGAAAGGATGGTCGCAGCACATAGGTTAGCTCCTTCAGTAGCTTGTAAAGGCCAAGAGGTAGGCTTTCACATCTTCATTGCTCCTCAGCAACCTCTTCTGTGTGCTTGGTGGGGGGGGGGCTCAAAAAAAAGCCTTGATGCCTCCTGACTCTCTGATCCAGAAGCAATCAGCAATCACTTAGTGAGCCTCACTCTAGGCAGCTGGCACCCCCTCAGGCTCCCACCCTTGGGTAAGCAGTGCTGGGAAGTAACCCAGGGGTTGACAAAGACCTTCCAGACATTTGTGATATTATTCAAGGTGATAATGTGTCACGTCTTTATTGTGTGAATGAAAACCAGAAACTAAAATTATGGCTTAAAGATTTTCTTCTGACACAGAGTGGTTTGGAGAGCAAGGACTGAATGAGTGAGAGGAGGAGCTGATGGTCTAAGATACTGACACCCCATCAGATGGTTAGCTCTGTCCTCCATGGGGGTTTCTCTCAATATGTGATCTTAAATGACCCCATCCACTGAGAAACGTTTTCATCTCATAAGCACATGGGGGATCACTGGTTAAACAGGAAGCAGAAGAAATGCCCATGATTGAAGTTATTGAGGAGCATAATAATGACATCACTCTGTCTCTCTCAAGATTCCCTACACCATCCTACACCAAGGCAGACAAGGGAGTGTGTATGCCTATAATACTGTTACATAGGAAATAGAGACAGGAGAGTCAGAAGTTCAGAAGCTCAAGGCTAGACTAGGCTAACTCATGAGTGGGTGAGCAACCTGGGCTACATGAGACCCTGTCTCAAACAGTACCTCTAAAGATTTAAGTTAGACTCACCTAATTAAATTTTTTCCCTGCAGGCCATTGAGATGGCTCAGTGGTTAAAGGCACTTGCTGCCAAGTCTGACAATCTTCGTATGCTTGCTGGGACCCATAGGGGGAAGGAGAGAACTGTTGCCCATAGGTTGTCTCCTGACCTCTGCATATACCCACACAGATGCACATACTATAAAATAATAAAAGGAAATGGAAGTTAAATAGTCTATAACACAGCCATCTCTTCTGCTCAGTGCTGCTGGTTGTCGAAATGGAGATGGCACCCCTGTGCCATACTGAGATTCCCCCTTCCCTGATGAGGAAATGCTTGAGCACCCCCAGGGGATGCCTGAATCCACAGGCAACACCAAAGCCTGGCCATGCAATGGGCACATACACATTTAATACTTTTTTCCATCACACACACTTCTGTTCTCCCAGTGCGGGGAGTGACAAAAAAAGTAACACAGCTGTCTCACCCTGTCTTTTGTAGCTATGGGGACAAAAGATTCCCTCTTAGGATCTTAACCATATTTTTCTCTTTCTTTGAAGTGAGAATATTTAATTTTCATTTGTTTTGTTTTCAAGACAGGGTTTCTCTGTGTAGCCTTGGCTGTCCTGGAACTTTGTAGACCAGGCTGGCCTCGAACTCAGAGATCCACCTGCCAAGTTCTGGGATTAAAGTCATGTGTCACCACCATCCAACTGAGAATATTCACTTTAAATCTAAGAATGCATGCTGCCCCTTTTGTTTGGAACTACTGAATTTTCAGCCACTCCTTCGACACTTTGGAGCTGTTGTTTTTAAATTGAGTGCCTTTCAGACAAAGCCTTGCAGTAACTGAGGTGTCTAAGCAACCGCTGGGCAGGGAGCATATACAGGGTAGGTACACCAGACAAAGGAGGGATCTGCGTCCTGAGCAGGACAGAGCAGGGTGCCTAGAGATTGTGTTACTTGGAACAGTGGACAGGTAAAACAAACTGTTTCCAGAATTTTCCATTGAGAATTTTCAGACTGCAGTTGAATGTGAGTAGCTGAACCCATGGAAAGAGAAATCGCAGCTAAGGGGGGGACTGCTGTGTCGTCTGAGCAGGGGCTACACATCACAGCTGGGAACCTTCTCTCTCATCTTGTCATTTAGACATTAAACATGATCATTTTCAAAACAAACCCCCAAATCTTACATAATTAAAGTTCAAAAATTCCTAACATGGAAGAAGTAAGACAGCAGGCTTGGATTCTCTGCCAGTCTTAGCATAACACCTAAGTAATCTTTTTCCATTATAAAATGCATACATCTAATATGTTCATGCACACATCTAATATGTTCAAATGATCTATATTTAGGCTCCAGTCTATATATCATCTTTGCCCTTATGGAATCATCCCCAACTACCTGAAGCAGTGTGCATCATTCAGGAAAGGTGGGAATTGTCTTGATTTAAAAGGATTAAATCCACATTGAAAACATTCATAGAGTAATATATTTTAAATGGTTTTGTTTTCATATAAAACACGATGGAATTGTCTTAAGCAGGTCCTAGAAGGTGTACATTTTGTTGCATAAGCTCCAGGTCACAAAAGTTTGGAAAACTAAAGAGGGAGATGTTCACATCTGGAGAAGTCATGCATTGAATGGAAGCTTCCCTCTGGGCACAGGATCTGGTTCTTCTAGAAGTTCTGAGGGAGGGTCCTCCTCCTGCCCCTATGCCTGCTGGTTGGAGGCAGTCTCTGTGCTGGGGTAACAAATGCTCATTCCAATCTCCCCCTCTTTTCCCTCTCTGTGGCTCCTTTAAGGACACTCTTCACATTGAGAGTCCACTCTAATCTCATATGATCTCATGTTCATCCTTAATTACAACTCTAGGAACTCGGCTTCCAAGTCATATTCTTTTAAAAAAAATGCTATTTATTAAAAATGATGGGTTTTATCATTACATTTTCATACATGCATACCAGGTATACCCTTCAGTCATGTTTACTCCATTTATATTCTCTTGTTTTGTTCTCCATTCCTGCTGGCCCCACCCTGACCTCTAGTAATTCTCCATTCTGTTTTCACATCCCTCACACAAAAAGTCCACATGATATATTTTTCTCTCTGGTTGGCTTATTTTGTTTAACACGGTAGCCTCCACTTCCATCCATTTTCCTGTATTCATTTTGTTGTTCTTTTATGGCTAAAATCATACTCCACCATAGACTATACCACACTTTCTTTACCTGTCTACTGATAGACACCTGAGGCTGATTCCATAAGTTGGCTCTAGTGGGTAGTGGTGGTGATGGTGCACCTGCTTGTGCCCGTGAAGCCGGGCCATCTGCAAGCAGATGTGCTCGCTATCCATGCCAGCATGGTTTTCTTCCAGAGCTGGAGTGTCACGTGTCTGCAGCTGTCTTCTCTGAACACGCAGTGTGCTATCTGTCCATTGCAGTACACTGAAGCATTTAATACAAAAACAACTGAGTTTTGGAAACCTGTGCTCAGAAAACTCTGGGAAAGGCAGGGTTATCGTTCAAGTGTTTGTAACAAATGGAGATTAGAAACACTTGTTCTGCCTATAGGTCAGAGGTGGACAGACACCAGCAGAGGCACTAACTTCCCACTCCTACACACACACACACACACACACACAGGATATATTCACATCTGACTTGTTTGTGGCCGTTGCCACTGTCAGTGTAAGCTGCTCCCATGTTATAAAACACAAAGGGGGCCAGCTCATCTAGTGTCCTGCCCAGGAAAGCCCGCCCCCCAGACTCCACCTTGAGTTCTGGGTCAATTCTAATACATCTAGGACCAGCCTCAGAGTTCAAGTGAGGCCAGAACACTTGTGGTTGCTCTGAAAGTTAGGGAACCAACCTCTGGCCTGATGGACATGGAAGCAAAACCGAAGGCCACTGTTATTCTCTCTCATCTCTCTCTGGCAAAGAGCAAAGCCTGCGACTAACTATCCTCGGTGCTGTTGTCTGCACTAGCCACCCATTGGTGTGTGCACACCACCCTGTCGTCTTAAGCACAGTGACCAGAATTTATGAGGCCTTACGACTTCTGGGCTTCAAGTGTATTGTCAAGGTTGCATTTGCCTCTTTAAGACTCTAGGTTTGAAACCCACTTCTGACACTATCTGCCTGGGTGAACTTGATTTCTCCAGACACCCCTTTCCTGGAACTTACTTAATCTCCTTTGCCCAGTTCTTACTATCAAATCTTCTGGAAGTTTCCCACCTGGACAGAAACAGCAGACAACTTGTTGACTTGTGATTATCTACCACATTTCTAAGGGGAAAGGTTGTTTATTGGCATTTAATGTGCTAGGCTAGAATACAGCCATCTTGCTCATCCAGTTTAGTAGTCTAACGTCCCCATTGCTAAACACTATGAAGTTGGTCTCTGGGGTTAAGGTCTTGCTCAAGGACCCAAGTGACATTGCTGAGAACCGAGCCAAGGGCCATCTTCCTCCAAGATGTTTTCTTTAAACGAATTCTCATAAGGCCAACATTTTCTGTGTGGTTCTGGGGATCGAATCTGGGGTTTCATATATGCTGGGTAAGCTATTAACCATGGGGCTGTAGTCCCAGCTTCTCCAGCTCTGTCGGAGTATAGTCCAGTCACAAGTAGCCCTTTGCTCTTGGTTTTTCTGACTACGAAGCAGTGAAGGAAATTTGTGAATGGCATTCATCCAACTTCTCAAAAATGCTGTCTGCTAACTGCTGAGGTTGCAGGGGGAAAGAACCTTTATACAGTGTTGGAAACCATGACGCAGGGAGTTCTCTACGTGCCCAGCTATCCTGCTCCTGGGAATCTGCCCGCGGGAGGAAACTGTACATGCACATTCTTTGCAGCACCATTGACAATAGGCTGATGCAGCAGCCTGTGCAGAGAGCATGGTGTATATTCACAGTGGAATATCAGGCGTAACGAAGAATGGATCGTGACATTTTCAGGAAAATGAATAGAACTAAAGGTCGTCGTAGCACGCAAAGTACACCAAACACAAGTGTTGTCTGTTTTCACTCAAACATGGCGTCTGTTTGGTTGGCTTTTTTATTTTAAATAAATGAAAATAGTAATTGGGCTGTTAAAACAGGATTAGGGTATATGAGGGCTGGATGTAGATAGGGTATTTGGAAGGGGAAATACAGGCAAACACAATAATGCATGTATATACGGAAATGTCACCGTGAAACCCATCCATAAATAATTCATATATACACTAATTTTGTTAAGTAATAGACTAGTTTTACTTTCAGAATTTTTAAATTTTCCAAAGTTTTCTTTTTATTCTTTGCAGTTACCATACATGTGTACAGTTTCTTAACTTTATCCACCACTCCCCCAACTCCTTCCCACCCATCATTTAAGAGGACTTGCTGCTCTTCTAGAGGACCTGGGTTAAATTCCCATCACCCATATAGTGATTCACAGCCCTCTGTAAGTTCAGTTCCAGAGGCTCCAATACCTTCTTCTGGCCTACATGGGCCTTAGGTACACATGTGGTATAGAATACATACAAGCAAAATATCCATGCACATAAAATAAATAAATCTTTTTTAAAAACAAACAAACAAACAAAAAACACTGAGTCCAGTCCGGGCTACCCATAAGTCTCTGAGTGTGGGACATGGGCAGCCCAGCAGAAGCCACCCTCTGAAGATTCGTGACTCTTCCTCCCACAGAATCCATCTGCTGCCAACAGGTACTGGGTTAAGGGTGGACTCATTATAATTTTTAGAAAGCCACCTTACTGGCTGCTTCTCTTCTCAGATTAGCCGAGTCCTCTCCTACTCCTGCTTTCCAACTCCTGCTTTGGGGGAGCTGCCCTGTGATTCTGATTACATTGCCCTCACATGCAGGGGTTCTCCAGGAAGCCAGTGCTGATTGGCTGGAGGTAAGGGTGTGAACTATTAGTGGGAACAAACCCTGAGAAGAAAACCTGGGCAGATGGAGGAGGGGAGCCAATATGCCTGATCAGACCTGAGGTCTCTCAGCCCAATGAGGAGCAAAGATGGCATGGGCCAGGAAGTGGCACAGGACTGACAAGACCCATGCCCCACTTTACCCAGTCATTGGTCAGGAATTACCCGAGTAATGTCGACCTGAAAAGTTCACCGCCAGAGGTCATGGCCTCATGCTGTTCGTCAGCAAGGTCCCACCTGAAAGAGCTACATGGTGTGGCTTTATGAGTCACATAGCACAGGAATTTACCTGTCCCCTCTTAGCCCATCTTATGTGACAGCTTTCTATCATCCATGTTAATCCACAAGAGGCAGTAGCTATGGAGTAACAGACCACATTCCCTCACTAGAGGAGAGAATTCCTGACAGCAGTGTGTCCCTGGTAGAGGCCAGCATCGCAGAGGTGTCTTGAATTTGCCATTTTGCTCTACCTCTGCTGGCCAGAATGGCTCCTTAGTGCTTTGATTTTTTAAATAAGTCGAACAAACACCGCCTCCATTTTTTTCCTGCATTCTTAGAGACTAATGCAAGCTCATTACTCAGAGATGAAATGAAGTTGGCCACTTCCGCCCATACCCTAAGGAACTACTTTATCTCCTCCCTGCCAAGCGGGCCTGCCTGAAAACACCCCTTGCTTCCCCTCTAGCCCTTGTTTATGTGTGTGAGACATAGGGTGTTTACTTACCATTGAAATGGAATTCCTGGTGATGCGTTGAGGCCTTTTTGCCTGTTAGAAGTTGGCAGCCCTCATCCTGTTTTCAAACCTGATGTGTATATATTTCAAACAAGCATCGCCATGAATCCCAAATTCGTTTCCGGTTTCTTTGGAATTAGGTGGATTTGAATCCTGGCTCAGTGGCCCTGTTAATCTTACCAAGCTTTGGCGCTCTCACGTTGGAAAAGTGAGTCATGATTTTTACCTGATGTGTCATCTTAGGTTGACCTGAGGTTCTGTGTTCATAGACTGAACATGGCATGCAGTTTGATGCTAACCAGTACTGGTCCCTGCCCTCCCCCATTTCTATGGTTAAACTCACTGGTGTGGAGCACTTCTAATGCAAACAGTTAAAAACAAGCTTTGCATCTTTAACATTTGTCCCTGCATGTCCTTCCATTTTCTTTCTTCTTTGTGTTTCATTTGCAGTTACTTTAAAAATCCTGATAAAGAGGGAAAATGCAAAGGCATTTATCTGAACCAGAGGCCTCCAAGAGCACACACTATCAGAACTCAGTTCCAGCTCCTCTGTGGATGCCAAGAGTTTACCATCGCTCTCCCCACAGCTGGAAAGGCGTGTTTTGTCTATTTTTCTAGGCCAGAGTTCTGTTGACTTGGCTTCAGAGGCCCCTAAACCAGCAATGGTCCTAATGGATTGCAAAGATGGATGGCCCACAGGGAAAGGATCCTGCATTTCTTCCAGCTTCGTAGTAGCACCCTTTACCCCAGGGAGGAGAGGAGGATTACAAGCTGGCAATCCATCTGCATGAGCCTTAGTAGATTATGGGTCCTGTCAGCCTAGCCAGGCCTGCCAGAGAAGAAATAAAAAAAAGGAAAAGGAAGGTTCTATATGTGTAGAAAGGATTTAGAATTAGGCAGGACGTCAGCCAGAACATGTAGGTGGGGAGAGTGGCCTTGCTCTCTTTCTTTTAGTATCTTTTCTGACTTCAAAACAGTGAAAGCTATTCTAAAAAGGAGCCCGCAATTTTGATGGAAGCTGTTATGACATAAGTGAAACCAGGCTTGGCACAAGCAGAGGGCAGACTCAGGCCAAACCCATGGAACGGACCCTGGAAGGATGGAGGCAAGCTGGAGAAATTGTTTCAAGATGGGTCTGGATCCACTTGAAAGTCAGGGAACCAGAGGGTGCAGACATTTCGTCAATGTCTGAATTAGCACATGAGAAGCCTCATATGGCCTCCCGAGACATATGGGCTTGTGCGGTTGCATCTTCTCTCAGCCCTGAGGAAGGGAGAAGGGACACTGTGTGGACATCTGGTTGTGGGGGTTTGGGGAAAGCAGAGAAGAAAGGGAGAGTATGGCCCTTGACCCCAGGGCTTCCAGCAGCTTTACTGTGGGAGGGATTTGGGAGACGGGGCAGGGGAGTATGGGACTTGTCCTCACATTAGGGGGTGGGATGGGAGGTGGCTCTATTCCAGAAGATAAATTAGATGTTATCTCTTAAAAATTTAGTTACTCCGGGGATTGATAGAAGGGAAAATCGGGGCAACATCCTTTGTGGAAAGCTTAGGAACTAGCATAGGATGTAACCCCTTAGGACTGCAGACTGCATGAAAGACTTTGAGGAAAGCAGTCTTCATGGGAGCTCATGGATGTGCTAGAGTGTACTAGAATGGGCCAGGCTTCCATTTCTCTCCTGAGAAGTTGACTGGAGTCACAGATATACCTGGTTTCTAAGTTAGAATTAGCTTGAGAGGTCATGAAATCAACCCCATTTCTTTGAGATGTAAACTGCCGAGACAAAGGCCAGTGGCGACCTTGTTGCATGGAAATCAAGATGATTTTCCCATCAGCTCCATCAAAGGACTTGGCCGCTTTCATCCGGTTGTTTCTCTGCAGTGCCCCCACCCCACCCCTTTATTTCTAGAAGATCTTCCAAGGGAATTTAAAGAGCACATAGTCCGCTTCAGGGTGGAAGGGATAGCAGACTTGTCTCAGAGATTGCAGGAGACAGAGCTGACAACAGAAAAGATGTCTATATTCAATGCTGAGGGACAGAAATGGTCTCGGTTGTCCTCAAGACTGACAGCCCGGGTTTAATCAGGATGCTGTAGACATTGCATATTGCCTAGACTTCAGATACACATTGATTTACATTTCTAGTCACCGGTGCCCTTAAGATGTTGCACTTTTATAAGCCTGGTGTTAGGCACAAAACCAATTATCAACCAGCTATTCTGTGCCACCTTCTGCTGTCAGTGAAGAACTGTGTTTTTGCCCAGCTGGTGGGACACTGGTTAGCCTGCCAGACTCATGAATGACGACAAAAGAAAGGAGGCTTCTGGGTCAAGGATGACAGACAGTTCACTGTCCACAGGAATAATAGTGCACAAATTCTTAGTTTGTTTTCACTCAGTCTCGCTTATTGATGTTTGTGTTACCCATGGTCTCTCACTCTGAGAATAGTAAATGGCCAGTTTCAGAAATGATTCATAATTTTTAATTGTGCACCATTCTCAGCAGCGTGAGGGACTCTTGAGCGATCCTGCTCTGCTTCACCCAGGATGGGTACCATCCCTTCGTCCAGGGTGACCATGCTGTCTCTACTGCCAACTTGCTAGTCATTTAGCTGACTTGGTTAGTAGGTCAACTGTTGTGCTAACCAATTGACTGTGCTCAGATAACCCCTATTTTTCTTAATTGTAACCAAAAAGCACCAGACCAGAATTAATGACAATTCAGATGTGCCAAAGAGAAGCCTTTAAGCGAAAACCTGAAAATGTATGTAGAGAGAATAACAGTCTGTGGAGTGGGTACTGTCCCATCATCGAGCATCCCCGGGGAGGTCTTGGAATACATTCTCCATAGATAATCTAGATCACAGTAGCCTAGATAAATCTAGATCACCATAGCCAGAGTATTGGCGCATCTCCACCATCTCCCCAAGCCTTAGTTCCCCATGGGGAGCACGCACCCCCACCCATAGCTATCACTTAATTTTCCCTTATTAAATGTGTGATGCTGACAGATTTTCGTAGAGAAAGTTGTGGAATCAGTGAGTCTTGTCCCTCAAACTCAAGCTGTCTGGGAGACAGCACCTAAGGCAGACTCCCACAGCCAACTGGGTCCTGCCCCCTCTGTGGATCTGTCTGAACTTGCCTCCCTCTGCTTCCCAGCCAAATCTTCCTGGGGACATTAATCTCCATGTATTTAACATTTCCTTCCAACCCATATTTCTTCAAAACACCTAAACAACCTCAGAGTCCTCTGGAGTGACGAGGTTTTAGCCCATTTCCAAAGACCCATAGGATGACAGCCCAACGTCCATTACTTCTCAGAAGACAAGTTGATCTCCATTTGTCCAAGGTTAGAGGAGCTGTTAGATCCTAATCTTGGGTGTGTGTGTGTGTGTGTGTGTGCGCGCGCGCGTGTGGGTGCATGTGCTGTGTGTGTGTGCATGCGTGCTGCGCGTGTGTGCATGCGTGCTGCGTGTGTGTACGTGAGTGTATGTGTATGTGTGTGTGTGTTCACGCGTATGTGTAAACCCATAGTCACCAAATACCTAACATGATTTTCAAAGGCACCTGGAGATTGTTCGTTTTGATGGTACAACCATCAAAATGTCCCGATTATATCACTATCTCCAGGGCTCTTGGACAGGAGATGGTTGGACAATGTGTGACTTTGGCCTTCGGTTTCTGCCTGAATTTGCCCTTTTCTTACATGTATTTCCTCATATTTATTGTTGAAACTTCGGGAACCTTTATTAAAGTGTCTGGTCTCTCACCTGACCACTCTTTCCACAGTCCCAGCCACCAGAGAGCATAGACTCCAGAATAGAACAGGGTGTCAGGGACAGAGGTCTTCCAAGCTTCAGTTGGGTAAGACACCTATATGTGGGGCAGGGAATGAGCAGGTGACTTCAGAAAAAGAACAATAAAAAGGGAAAGTCCTAGAATCAGAACCTTGGTCCAAGGGCGCTGGAGATGTGCTGCTCTTAAAGCACCCATGTCAAGAGGGCCCAACTGCCCGTAACTCCATCTCCGGGGTGTCTGGTGCCCTCTTCTGCCCTCCACTGGCACCTGTACCACATACATGCAAACAGACAAGCTCACATACAAATGCATACATACATACTCAATTTCTTCTTTTTTGTTTTCCAAGACAGGGTTTCTTTATGTAACACTGTCTGTACTGAACTATCTCTGTAGACCAGGCTGGACTCAAACTCACAGAGATCTGCCTGCCTCTGCGCTGAGATTAAAGGTGTGTGCCAGCACCAACCAGCTACACACAATAAAATCAAATAAAATATAATAAATCCTCATTATCAGATATGTTAGCCTTTCTTCATTTTAAAGTCGTCCTAGGAAAGTTAAAGTAAAATTTTAATTGAATTCATAATTTTGTTTGCCAAAGGAAAAATCTAAATTTGGGGAGTGGAGAATCAAGACACTGTCATAGAGAAGTGCCTGAAAAAAAATAGGCCTTTTTGGGAAGAGGAAATCTATTTTTCTAACCCTCAGACGCCACTCATTGCATCTAGTTCATCCTTTCTCAGCTGCAGCACCGCAGTTTGTTCCCAGTGAAGCTTGGGCCGAGGCTGGTTGTCCTTCCTGGCTGTGCTTGGAGGTCTGGTGGGCGTCGCTTGAGCTGGGATGCATTCAGGCCTCTGTCGCTGTTTGTTCTCATGGGACCAGATCGGTTACCTCTAGAGTTGAGTACTATAAACTCACCCCATCCCTTGCTGTCCCCCCACTTCCTGGATGCAATCACTTGCCCTTCTTCCTTCTACCCTGAGTTAAAGCAACTCAAGGCCCCTGTGAGACATGCCCACACAGAACTCTCCAGCTTTTAGCATCCTGAGCCCAAGATAAATCCCTTTCCTTGAGGAATAGCCAGGGCTCAGAGTTCTGTTCAATCAGCCCAAAGCCAAGACCCGCTGATTTGGAAGTTCAGTGTAAGGTTTCTAAGGCTTGAGGTGGAAAGACAGGTAGGTAAAGAACTTCTGCACAGCCATGAGGACGTCAGTACAAGGCAAAGAAAATTGTCAGGCCTGGTGACACACACGTGTAATCCCAGTGCTGGGCAGAGAGGCCTCACTGCCCACCCAGCCTTCATGGTAAGGACCAAGCCAGTGAGACATCTTGTGTTGGGGGGAGAAGGCTGGACAGCACCTGAGGAAGGACACCCAAGGTTGTCTGTCCTTGGTCCTTCAAGGTTGTCTGTCCTTGGTCCTTCATGTCCTTCACATGCACACAAACACATATGCATGCACACCTTCACACGCACACACATGCACACCTACAGGGCACACACACCTCTAATGCTAGATAAGAATCCTACTAAACATACAAGGGGCTTGAGTGCATGAATTCCAGGAAAATATTGGAAAGACTAGGTAAGTCATTTGGATGCATAGACACAGAGAATATGGGTCTGTTAGATGCAAAGTGATTTAAGAATTCTAAGGAAATGACCCCCTAGCAAAAGTGTCTTTCTCACTGGCTTATTTTGGGGGGCATAATTCAATTAA
The DNA here is from genome assembly GCA_001685095.1 of Ellobius talpinus. NCBI lineage: Eukaryota > Metazoa > Chordata > Mammalia > Rodentia > Cricetidae > Ellobius > Ellobius talpinus. The sequence goes on from LOJH01001703.1 coordinate 20,507, forward strand.
TTACTCATTGTCTTTGAGATGACCTTCTGAGATCCAGAGTCCAGGAAGGGATGAAACAACCTGTCTCACAGTTCCTGTATGGTATCAAACTGCTGTTTATTGCTAGGAAGTCAGAAGAAGGCAGAGAGATGGGGCAAAACTGGAAATAAACTATTTTTGGCTTTATAGTTTTGCCCAGCATGGACCCTGTAGTAGAAAAGTCAAATGCTGTCTCCATCACGGGCACCTTCCAAGGTTCTTGGAGCACCTGTGAGATCCATGAGAGCACGTATGGAAAAAGATACCATAGGTCTTGTACTTCAAAACAATGGGGCAGCCTTGTTGGTACTAAAGAAAATATCTGTGTATAGAGCATATATCCCACATACACACACAAGAAGAGTGTGTGTGTGTGTGTGTGTGTGTGTGAGAGAGAGAGAGAGAGAGAGAGA
>LOJH01001703.1:20965-34312 GCA_001685095.1 Ellobius talpinus
AGAGAGAGAGAGAGAGAGAGAGAGCTCATATCCCCAGTCCCATGGCACTGATCTGACTATTAGGTCTGGGGAATCCTTCCGACTGGACTCAAGCATATTCCTAGCCATCCAGTCACTACGTCTTCCCTTTCTGTCCCCAGCATGTTGCTGACATGGAAGCTTATGGTGAGGTGACGGAAGATGGCCTGCCCTCCTTCTGATTTTTCCTGGTGACAAAATCATAGAAGGTCATCTTAATGTCTGCTTACCCACAATCCTCTTCTTAGGAGTCCACACTGCCTGGGGAGAGAGCAGGTGGCTTTGTGCGCTTCCAAAGCCTTTCTCTACTCTCGCTTACTGAGGATGGAGGCCACATAGCCTCCGGACCTTTTTTTGTTTTGTCTGTCTTGTTTTTGTATGCGTAGAAAGGCCAGAAGCAGGTTGGGTTTATGAAGGATTTAGTTGTTGACACTCTTTGCTTGGGAACCGGTGATGTGTAGGAGGTGGCAAAATTCCAGCAGTATAGGCATTTCCCCAGGATTCTTGGGGGATCTGTACATATTTATCTTCTTGGGGAGTGGCAGGTCCAGCGTGTCTTCACTTCCTGACTTTGAGGAAGTCTTTACTGTAGCTTTAATGATCTGAGATCCTGAATACCAACAGTTCCTTGCTTCCTTTCTCCGTAGTCTTGAAGCTCAGGGGTAGATACTGCATCGTGCTTCAACATGCATTCTCTCAATTCTGTTGTGTTCGCATCTTCATATGTGCTGACCCTCAAATATACGGAAAGGTGACTAGCTATGGCCCTCCTTCTCTCTTTTGAGGGTCTCCTACTCCTCCAATTGTCCTGGTTGGTGGTTTCCAATGCCTTTCTCTGTCCTTGTCTGATGTCTCTTTCTCCTCTAAATGTGACACCCTGGAAATGGCAGTCCATGGATGCTATGAGAAGCCCAAACTAGAGCCATAATCAAGAAAAAACCCACACATGGCTGCCAGTGCTTCCTTAGCAAGTAAAACATGAATGCCACATCCGTGCTCAGCCTTGGGCCTGTTCTCAGCACATCTGCTGCTGGCAGAAGTTCTTACCGAACTGAACGTTTCCTTCTCAGTCTAAAATCAGAACTCATACTCTCTCTAGCCTGTTTTATATCTTTTTTCAATCTATTTTATTTTTGATGTGTATGAGTGTTCTTTCCATCTGTATGTATATGGGCCCTATACATGCCTTGTGCCTTGAGAAGTTAGAACATCATTGAATTCCCTGGAACTGGAGCTACAGATGGTTGTGGGTGCCAGGTGGTGCTGGGAACTGAACCCAGGTCTTCTGCACAACCAACAAGTGCTCTTGACCACTGAGCCATCTCTCCAGCCAGCCCCCCCTTTATATGTTCTTTACTTTGGGGATTGTAGTATTCCCCATCAGCTGCACACAGATGGGAGTGGTGTGTAACTCCAGTGCAAGAGATTGTTACATAGTGGAGGATTCTTTTTCGTTCAGTCTCTTCACCTGCTTAAATATGCATAATCATGTATAGCTGTGGGTTATAAAGTGAGATTTTCAAATACACATCATAATGATCGGATCAAGGTAACTGGCACCCGTCACCTCCAGGATTGGCCTTTTCTTTTGGAATGCTCAGAACCCTCTCCTAGCTACTTTGAAACATACAACTAAATGTTAACTATGGTTGCCCTGTTATGCTATGGAATAGTAGACTTTACTTCTACAAGAATTTTCTTTTGATTGATTTTTTTTATTTTTATGAGCACCAGTGCTTTGCATGTGTGTCTGTGTGAGGGTGTCAGATCCCCCATAACGGGAGTTACAGTTGTGAGCTGCCATGTAGGTCCTAGATTGAGCCTGGGTCCTCCAAGAGCAGCCAGTGCTCTTAACAGCAGAGCCATCTCTCCAGCCTCCAAGAATTTTTTTTCTTTTTTGGGGACTGGAGGTAGAGCCCAGAGGTAGAGTGCTTGCCTAGCATACACGAGGCGCTGGATTCATTCATCAGCACTGCAAAAGCAAACAACATGAAAAGAATCTTAGTTTTTTAATACTACATTGGGTTTGACTCTGTTGTAGAAAAACCCAGGTCAGGCTCTTGATTCTAGGAGAGATAAATTAGAAGTTTCTAGTCTGTGAGATTTTCTGTTTGCTTGAATTATTGGGGATCATTTCAGTATCAACAATGGGATATGGTGAGGTGCAGTACCTCAGTCCCCTGGCCAGGTCTTGGGTCACCAGGTCCTGGCTGGATGCTGACACTGTGTCCAGGAAGGGCTGGCATCTAACCACGCATGTCTGTGTGTTACAGTTACCTGGCTGAACAGTGCTGGAATGGCGGCTTCATCTACCTGATCATGCTGCGGCGCTTCAAGCACAAAGCCCACCTGACTTACAATGGCAATGGCAGCAACGGCAGCAACAGCTCGGAACCGGGAGAGACACCTACCTTGGAGCTGGGTGACCAAACTTCCAAAAAGGGGAAAAGAACAAGAAAGTTTGGGGTCATTTCCAGATCCCCTATCAACAAGGCCCCTGAAGAACCCAAGAGCAGCAGCAGCTGTGATGTGACCGATGACCCCAGTTCTGCATTGGAGAACAGCACAGACCCTGAACTCAGAAACGGCCATGCCTTTGAGCTAGAGAGTGGCCCGCATTCTCTCAAGGATGCTGCTGGACCCCATCTGGAGAGCTCAGAAGGGGACAGAGGGGCAGAACTCAAAATTCCAAATACAGAAGCTCCTCTGGACTCCAGCAATGACAAACGCCGTTCCTCAAAGACTGGCAAGACAGACTTCCAGTCGAGTGACTGCCTGGCTCGGGTAAGGTGTAGTTGGATCATTGAATCTGATCTCTTTGTTTTTTTTCTCCTTTTTTCTGAGCATGCATGCATGTGTGCATGCATACATGCCTGCCTGTCTGTCTGTCCATCTTTTGGTGTGTGGGTACATGTGCACATATGAGCACATGTAATGAGGAGGCTACATGTATATACATGTACACATATGAACACGTGTGTGGAGGCTATAGGACAGTGAAAGGTATCAGTCCTCAGGCGCCCTCCACCTTGTGACTTTCAGCAGCCTGAATCTCACCAGACAGGTTAAGCTGAGTGAACGACAAGCCCTGGAATCCACCTAACTCCCATTCTCCAACATGCTACCATGTCCAGATTTTTATATGGATTTTGGGCATTGAGATCGTGTCTTCATGCTTGTAAGGCAAGCATTTACTGTTATTATATTATATATTATATATACTATATAATATAGTAGATATTATAACAAGCAGTTATTTCTTGGTCCTAGAATCTGAAGTTTAACATAAATATTGTTGAAATCACTTTTCAACTTTTTAAAAAAAAATAGACCTAAGATAGCCTTGTACTTAGAAGGCAACAAATTCATCGAGATAAATGATCAGAGCCTTACCAACAACAAAAGTTCAAGTCGTCTTATCCCACTTAAGGAGCCAGTGAAGTGATCCTAAGTGGAAAATTGAAGCCTTGTGTGCTAACATTTGAGCCCTCTGAGGCCCAGATAAAGCATTGCGTTGCCTGGTTATCCATCACGACTGTCACAGAGAAATTGTTACTTCAAGGCCAAAGATTCCTGGTGGCAGTTGATAATGCGAGCATCCCAGGCTCAGCGTGACACAGGAAGGGCGGCCAACACAGGGAAGCATCTGCATTTGTTTTTAACAGTTCAAAGCCGGTGCTATTTTTATGAGATCATGTTTTTACACTGGTAAATTCCAGTGGCACACAGAAGTCTTACCGAAATCTCATCTGAGTGCACTCTCTGTCACGGTTGAGATCAGTCCTTAAGGAAGCGAGAAGAGACTAGGGTGGGTCAACTTCCATCTCAGGTTGTCTCCACCAGCGTCCTTTCTTAGGAGTTACGTTTCTGTAGGGCGGACATGCCAGTGACATGAATCTTCTTGGCAGAGGGTGTTATGGAAGCGATAGCTTCCTGAGTGGGCGCTGACTGGCTGCTCTGACTTGGAAAACACCTGGAGGGGTGAAAGGCAGAAGTGGAAAAGAGATGTGGAGGCGTCATGTTTAGGTGCTGAGGAAACGAGCCCTGGGAGCAAATGGGATTCATATGGCTGTTTGGTGCAGTTACTTCTATAGTTTTGTTATGATTCTGCATGAGATTAGACCTTGGCAGGTGCGTCCAAACCACCAAACATGCAATGCACACAGCTTAAGTCAGGAATTTTATTGGGGGAAGGGAAAGAAGTGAGGGAAGAGAGAGAAAGGGAAGGGGGAAAGAGAGACAGAAAAATGCAAAGAGGAAGAGAAGGAACAGAGAGAGGTAGGCAGAGTTCCGCCTTTTAAAGGGACAGGGTACTGCCTGCCCTGCCTGTGGGGTGACTGCCAGGTCCCCCAGGGGGCGGAGCCAGGTGTGCCTGGATGCTAAGGCAGGATTCAGAACAAATGACCACTCTCTCATCCACAGAAAGCCTTAGACAGAGGCAGCATTCCCTGTGGCTGGATGGAGGAACAGATGAGAAAAAAAAACGTCAGTGCTTCTTCTCATTTTATGGGGCTCCCCCAGGAGGTCTAAAGATTAAACAAGAATATAAAATATGCCACCCCAGCACTAAGAGCACTAGTATTCTGAATGCTATCACTTATTAATGGTCTTTTCCCCCATGGGGATTAGACTGTGTCTCCACAGAGTACCGATGATGAAAACTTCCAGGTGGATCGTGTTGGCTTCCTGGATTGTTTCAAGGGACTGGGTGCCAAAGGAGGTTGAGTCTCACAGTCTTTTTTTTTAAAAAAAAATGGTTTTAATGTCCTGGACATGATGGGAATAATTGGAGATGATTTGTAAAGACGAAGAAAAATGAAAAAGAAAAGCACCAAACTTATAGAAAAGCTCCCATCCCCCACTCACTTTAATTGAGAGAGAGAGAGATAGACAGACATTAAATTGCATTTCTGAATTAGACTATGAAGACCCCGTATGCCACAGTCCCTCTTGCCTGCTTTTGGAGCTCAAGGTAAAATGACCCAGAAGGTGTAAAGATTTAAAAATCTTTTCAAAATGCAAATTCTAATCTATTACTATTAGGAACATTTTTTAAAATTACAGTTTGCACATTTTTATTTGCGGTGGGAGCTGTGCCTGCCACTACGCGCAGTCAAGGACAGACAACAGTTTGAAGGAGTCAGTTCTTTCCTCCCACCATGTCGTGGTCCTAGGGCCTGAACTCAGGTTGTCAGTGCCTTTACCTACTACACCATCCTCCCTTCAGCCGGATGGGGCAATTGTTCAAAGCCACATTTTTTTAATAGAAGGAAAGATCTGTCATCTGCAATTGGGAATTTTTCTGAGGATTCATAATACACAGACTGATGGTTGGCTCCGGTCAGACTGTGGACGTTGGAAAGTGAGAATGGGCTTCAGGGATTGTGCTACCACCCACCAACCCAGAAGTTTCTTTGCTGGTGCATTTTCTCAGGCCCAGGGCTGATGAGCTCTTCACTCACAGCTACCCCACTCCACATCAGTAACCCTTGGCACAGCCCCCTGTGAAGACTGACTGGGTTCTTGGGCTGCAGCGAGTGGGTTTTTTATTTTTCCTCCAGCACAGTCGAGACCAAGGTTACGCTAAAATGGAATTTCCAGAAAATAGCTACCTACTTCTTAAGTCTTTGGGGAGGGGAATTCCATTCCGTCTGAATAATAGGAGCGTTGACATGTCAGTGTAATTCCGTTTCTGCTTTATTAATGATTTAATACATCCATGGAGACTTAATAAGTTACAGGAAAGGCCTACAGTGCCCAGTCAGACCATTTTGTTTCGCAGGTTCTTCTTTTTTATAGACTTACTTATTCTAAGAAAATATTACATTAAAATCCCAAGTCATTGCTTTCCCACTCTGTGCTCTCTTAGCAGAGCAATAGGAAATTCATTTCCTTTTAATGATTTTGTTTTGACTTTTGAAACAGGACTTGTTACCCACCTCTGGGTGACCTGGTACTACATAGCTCAGGCTGGCCATGAACTCCTAACACCTGCCTCAGCGTCTCTAGTGCTGAGGTGACAGGTACCCACCATGCCTGGCTGCAAATACTTTCCTTTTTAAAAAATATTTTTATGTATAGTCTTGTGAGCCTGTGTGAGTTGTTGTATATCACGTGCATGCAGGAGCCCTCAGAGGCCGGAAGAGGGTGTTGAGATCCCCTGTAGCTATGTGAGTGCTGGGAACCAAACCCAGTTCCTTTGTAAGAGCAGTAAGCATCCTTAACTGCTCAGTCACCTCTCCAGCAACCAAATATCTTATTTTAAAATTGATATGATTATACTGGGCGGTGGTGGCTCACTCCTTTAATCCCAGCACTCGGGAGGCAGAGGTGGGTGGATCTTCGAGTTTGAGGCCAGCCTGGTCTACAGAGCAAGTTGCAGGACAGTCAAGGCTACACAAAGAAACTGTCTCAAAAAACAAATACATAAATACTAAAATTGGTATGTTTATATAAAATTGTAACTCAAATAATACATATATAAACAAATTATTCTTTTTAAAATGAAAACCTTAGGTCTGTCTTCTAAAATACAAGAATAACTAAGTATATCGACAAGCAATTTTAGAAATAAGTTCAGGGTAACTCTACAGAGCCAAGTCATTCAAGAAGACAGTTGCCTATGTCTGTTTACCTAGAATGTGTCTTTGTAAAATGCAAAAGTGCATACATCCAGAGGCAGGGAGATGGAAATTCTCCCAGGCCAGCCAGTTTGCCCATGACTACTGTGTATGTCTGTGGGTACAGTGAGGTATAATGTGTGACCCCAGGAATCATTATTTACCTTATACAGTGTCAGCCCTTTTCCTTTAATGTGGGACCTCAGGCAGGTATCCCAGAGTTGCATCTGCAGGAAAGGGTGGGCATCACCCATGTGGCCATTGATGTGGACTGACCAAAGACAGCCTGAAGAAGATCCTCTTCTAGGGAGCCCCCAGTGTCACTGGGGAGCCCATTATCCTTTGTAGTCCGCTCTCGAAAGCCCAGGTCTATATCTTCTCCTCTCTCCTCCTCCTCCTCCAACTTTACACCAACTGCCTGCAGTATGACCCCAGAGTAGATATTTCAGCTTCTGCCTGAGATTCAGTGCAAGCCTTTTCTGAACCATAAGATCCACCGCAGCATTCCAGTCTGGCTTGGTCTGAACCAAGCTAGGGTGACCGCTTGTTCTGGTTTGTCTGGGACCTGTATGTCACTGAACAGACTAGAGAAGCCCTCTTGGTAAAGTCTACTGAGATGCCTCCCTCCCTTCCATGATGTCCATCCCATTGCCAAGTCCTGTCAGCACTGGTTTCCTTGACATCCTCACAGCCCCAGCTACTTTTTATCCCCCACTGCCAGAGCTCATGAGTTCTGGCAGGTGTCAAATGTCGTCTCCTACCTACTACCCCTCGGCCACTCTCCTCCCATTCACCCACTGTATGTTTGAGAGACCTTTCTGAAGAGCAAACCAAGTTGCTCATTCTCACTCATGTGCACATATACACCCAACATGAGATATATAGTTAAGCCCTTTGGGAGTTCATAGCAATGTCCAAATATATATCATTTGGATATATGATATGACATATAGTATATCATTCAGGGCTCTTATTCTCTGATTCCATACTTAACTTTATGCCTGACTCCCTATATAATTATGTATATATTACTAGATTTTATAATATAATTATATATTTGTATTGCATATACTATAACATACATTATAATAGCTCATGTGTTATAATGATATTATTTATATATTATAAAATATATGATACAATATAACATTACATATTGTGTTATATGATACATAAAAATATAATGTATAAATATATAATATATTGTATATAACATATATGGTTACTGGATTTTAAAAAAATATGATAAAGGATTCACATATATATAGCCAACTGAAGAGGTGAGGTCCAAAGCCCCACCCCCCCAACACAAGAGTTTCTGTTCCCTTGGGAACAGGGGCACCCGGTCCTAGTACATGGATGCATGCATTTCCCAAGCCAGAGACACTTCAAGGCCTGCACAGGGTCTTCATCTTGCACAGAGGCTTCACCTTGAAAGTGTGCTCCTTTGTTGACTCCAGCTTCCAACCCTCCCTAGAAGATGGGTGTGACTGGAAATTCTAAGCTCCTGGCTTGGTAGTTTCCCTGGGGCCAGACCTGTGCCAAAACTATCCAGGGCTTCTTAATGCACCTTGCCACCACCAATCTGGCTAGGATTTTCAGTGGAGGTGTTGGCTTTCGAGCCATTGTGGATGCTGCACTCTCTTCCAGAAGTCTCTTCCTCCTTCCTCTGGCTCTTAGTTCCCAACTTCCTGGGGCATCAAGCATCCAGATACATCCCTGTAAGAGACCTCTATGGCCTTCTGGCAACCCGCTCATTATCAGGCCTCTTCACCCTGGGCTCCTGCATTGTCCCACCACCTGCCCATTGGCACATGGCAATTCAGCATATTCCAGGGACTGTTTAGCTTGTGGTATCCCCATGTTCCTATTTAATTCTGAAGGATGGAGACTTACATGTCTTCCTGTCACCAGTTATAGCTTGGGGCCTTGTACACAGAATGCTCTGTATATCCTAATGTAAGGGGAGGCTGCTCGTTCGTTCCTGGCCGCCCAGACCCAAATAATCACATAGATACTATATTAACTACAACACCGTTTGGCCAATGTCTTAGGCATATTTCTAGCTAGCTCTTACATCTTAAATTAACCCATTTCTATTATTTCATATTTTACCATGAAGGTCATGGTTTGTTACCTCATGCTTCTTGGGCAGCTACATGGCATCTCCTTGACTCTGCCTACTCTCCCTATATAACTCTGTTTGGATTTCCTGCCTGGCTTTGCTCTGCTAAGTCATTGGCTGAAACCAATGGTAATAAAACATATTCATAGCATACAGAGGGGAATCCCACATCATNTTAGGCATATTTCTAGCTAGCTCTTACATCTTAAATTAACCCATTTCTATTATTTCATATTTTACCATGAAGGTCATGGTTTGTTACCTCATGCTTCTTGGGCAGCTACATGGCATCTCCTTGACTCTGCCTACTCTCCCTATATAACTCTGTTTGGATTTCCTGCCTGGCTTTGCTCTGCTAAGTCATTGGCTGAAACCAATGGTAATAAAACATATTCATAGCATACAGAGGGGAATCCCACATCATCCTTATTAAAGAAGATGCCCAGGGACACCAAGATAAGATAGAACCATGGTTTCTAACCCCAGTTCCACATCTCTGTGACCTCCAAAGCTTCCTTGGCTTTTCTCTGGGCTGTTTTCTTGCCTTTACACTGAGCACTGTGGTCTGATGACTAAGGGACTTTAAGCCCTGACACTGTGATCACACATTTTTTAATTTCTTACTGATCATCCTAAATAAGAAGGGATAAGCAAATGGTCTCAGAATAGGTTTGCAGTGCGGGCCAAGACATTAACTGCAGTGAAATTCTGTTTCGATGATGTGTCTTCTCACATTTGGGGCAAAGATGCTGTTGTAAAAGGCTATTTTGGCTTCCAGTAGAAATGAGGCCATTTAAATGCTGCATGGCAGCTCTCTAATGTGCCACCCTGTTTTAGTAAATAAATCCCCATGTTGGCTTCAGCGAAAGTGCCGCATGTGTGAACTCACACAGTAGTTGTGGGTCACAGGAAAGGCTAGCACTCTGACATTAGTACAGAAGTCCATAGCAGCCTGTTTTTCATTGTTTGGCTTTTTTCTCCATAAATTCACAGAGCATCATTGCCCTTTAAGTCATTGTAATAGAAAACTAACAGCCAAGCCATCTGTCTAGACAGGGCCTGTCTTGGAATTCAGTTGTCTGTACAGCTAGATCTGTGTCCATGTGCTGATTATTGGCAAACACAGGGTCTCCCTTCTGGAAGAACTTCCTAATGTTTATCTCAGTGGTGCCCAGAGAACCGTAGGATTGTGGATAAGCACTCTAGATGGGTTAATTCCTCTACACTTAAGGAATATTGTTCTAGTTGCTAGCAATTCCATTTGGTAAGTGGGCTAGACCAGATTCCCGTCTCAGTGGCATTTACAGCATAGAAGGGGCTATAAGCAATAAGCTTATAGAATACCAGATAATGACAAGTGCCATCAGTCAACTAAACCAAGGTGAAGAGGGAGATGGCAGGACCTGTCACCCACTGGGATAGTTGATATCAGGTGTCGCAAAGACAAGCTCCCTGAAGGAGGGGGTATGTGAGCTGAGCTGTGTCATGGAAGAACAGCCTACAAGAAGGTCTCAGGAGAATCAGCAAAAGCAGCTGCCAATAGCACGGGCAATAGGGTGTTCGAGGAACGAGAAAGGGCCCTAGGAGAGGACCCAGGTTAGATCTTATAAAGGTGTTCTGTACAATCTTATAAAGGCTTATAAAGGTGTTCTGTACAATCCAGAGGATGATCTATGATGACCATAGTCCTTTTCACTGAGCAAGCTGATGAAGCGTATAGCCAGCCGAGTCAAAGAACACATAGCAAATTAGATAGAGAGCTAACAAAACATCGTTAAACTGCGAACTCAGAACATCCAGCAGAAATCAGATGGGGAAGCCCATTTAAGGCAGCTGGAGTTCCCAATAAAGAGAATGCCAAGGAGATTAGTGGCCCCTCCGGTGAGACTTCCAAGAAAAAGAAGAAATGGCAACGTATAGAGATAACGCCATCAAATCTGGAGCCCACAGTGTCCAGGAGAAACTGACTGGGGACATTGAGACCCTTGGCTGGGGTCTTGACTGAATTTTCTCTTCATGACTGAGCTTCTAATGGCTGACCTTCCAGTTTCCCCTTCCTACCGTAGGCAATTTTACTCCATGGGTAGACAATATTAATGTTTTCTTTGGAATTGGTTCATGTTCTAGCTGTCCTCAAGCACACAGAGTTGTGCTGTTTTGCCTTCCCTGTTATGGCGTTAGGGTAGTCATCCCATCCCCAGACAAGGTGCCATGGAAGACACTCTGAGACGAACTTGGTTCTGAAATAGGGGGGTACAAGCTCCTCAACAGGCTCAAACAACCCATGACAGTTTACCAATGTAAAGTGCCCTATGGAAGGTGGGTGCCCAACACAGTGTTGTTCCCAGACCATGGCTAGGTTAAGCTCTGGAGGGGTATGAGCAGGGAGTGTCATGACATATGGATTCCTGCAGAACAGATTAGTAAACAAAGAGAACTGAGGCAGGCTTGTCACTCCAGCCAGAGATGCTGGTGGCTTTGGGAAGAGGTGTGGGGAATGTGAGAAGGTAGGTGTGGGATCTCTTTTGAAAGTAGGGCCCTACAGTGTTCTCATGCGGTTCAGGTGTGGGAAATGACCATCACACATGGAGTTGGCGCTGACATGTCCTCTGCATCTCAGGCAGGTGGATGGCCCTTTCCTCCTGAGCCGGGAAATCTAGGAGTAGGAGGGGAGGAGTCTGGCTTTGACCCTGCTGAAGTCTGAATTAGATACCAGAGTGCAGCTGTAAGCAAGCAGTTGGAAACAGTATGATTTTTGTTTAAGGGAGCCTGTCCTGGAACTAGCTCTTGTAGACCAGGATGACCTCGAACTCACAAAGATCCACCTGCCTCTGCCTCCTGAGTGCTGGGATTAAAGGTGTGCGCCACCACTGCCTGGCAAAGAAGTCTGGTTTTATCTAGACTAGTTGAAGTGGTTTATAACTTGTGAACCATTTGTATTAGTGTGTGTGTGTGTGTGTGTGTGTGTGTGTAGGCACTTGTGCCACAGCATGCCACAGCATGCATGACCATTTCTGGGGAGAGAGTCCTTGCCTCCTCTTTGCTTTGAGGCGGGATCTCTCTTGTCTCTGCACTGACTACTTCAGGTTGACTGGCACATGAGCCTCCAGCTGAGTCTCCTACTTCTGCCTCTCACCTCACCCCAAGAGTCCTGGAATTGCACATGCATGCTTCCATGTCTGGTTTCTTAAACATGGGTTCCAGGGATCAAACACTGGGCTTACGTAGCAAGCCCTTTGACCTGCTAGGCCACCCCTTACCCTCTGGTGTGTTTTCATCTAGCTGTGTGCGTTGGGTTCAGGAACTTATGGAGCACATGAGTGTTCTTCATGAAACTGTCAGAGAACATGTTTAGGCCCCAATTCAATCTCTGTGGACACAGATTCATATGCTTGGTTTTTAAATAATGGGTCCTACCTTTCAAAGCATTTTAGAATGAAGAGGAACAAGTCTAGTATCATCCGTTCTGTGAACCACACCTACATATTCTCCTAACGCAAGGACAAGATAGGAAAAAGATGTGAACTAATAACAGGGGTAGATACATTTTTACTACTCTGGGCTAAAACTAAATGAGTTTTCTTTTGAGTTCATTACTCCAGTAATGGGACCCATTGCTCTTTGAAAGGAGAGCCACAGATTTCCTTGGCTGGGCAAGAAGGAACGGTGTCTGCTAGACCTCGGGGGTGGGCAGTGGGGGAAGGAAAGCCACTGTTTACTGAGCCCAGGGAGGCCGCCAAGAGGGCTGTTTGGATGTTGGCCTGGGAGACACAGCTGACCAGCATAGAAGCTGACCAGTGCCTCCTGAATCAGTTCTTCCCAGCAATGTGTGCTAGGACGTCGGGCCTCCTGTGTTGGAGCTATTGCAAGCTGCTACCTTGTCAGTTGCTCTGGTTCCCAAGGATGACTTTTGGAAACAGTAGGGCTGTGAGAGGTGAAGGCCAAAGAGGGTGTTTCTGAATGGAGAAGAGGAAGGTGTTCCAGAGGTCAGAGGCAGCAGCAAACCAAAACTGTGACATTCAGAGCAAGGCGATTGGATGGGATGGGGCCCCTTGACAAGTTCATGAACTACTGCGGTAAGCCAGTGACTTCTGAAGTTGCATTTGGCCAGACAGGCTGCATTTGCCTGTGGTCAGTGGGTGGAGGAGAGAGTTGGCACCGCTGCGTGCTGCTGGAATAGCAGCGCCCCACCGAGCAGCACTGTACAGAAGTTTAGGGCCCACCAGGTCTCTGCCTGGTAGTAATTTCCCCAGACGATCCAACTGCTGCACATCAGTGGGTGTTCAATATCTGGGTCTTTTACTATTCATACAGTCTCTTTTCAGTTTCAGACAGTGTGGTATTTCAGGTTTTCTAAATGCTTTACATTCTTTCTGTTTTGTAAGCAGCTCTGGTGGGCAGGTTGCCTGCTTCCAGAGGGGTGAGAGCTCTGTTTGTACAGGATCCTAGTGGTTTAACCGAACCCCTTCGTGATGGATTACAAAGGCAGATGCTGGGGAATGTGCTGTGACTCATAACATAACACTAGTGCTTCTGGTAATAATAATAATAATAATAATAATAATAATAATAATAATAATAATA
>LOJH01001704.1:0-13370 GCA_001685095.1 Ellobius talpinus
TTTGTGTGTTGTTATTTCGGGGTATAAGCTAGCAGTGCGGGAGCCGGGTGGGACAAAAGCAGGTCCGCTCCCCTTTCACTACATCTTATACTGTGGATGAACCTTGAAACCACTGTAGGCATCATTCATGCTAAGTGGAAGAAGACAGTCAAAAGATCACAGACTATGCGGCACCATTTATACAACGTGTCGGGAACAGGCCAGCTTGGAGAGACTGCTAGTGTCTGAAGGAGAAGAAGGTGGGTGGAAATTGACTACTATCTGGGTCAATGTTTCCTTCTGGGGTGATGAGAGGGTTTAAATTGGGCCATCAAGATGATCACGCAGCATCTCAATTGAGGCTTTAATAAGAGCACTACCCCTACTGGGTCCTGCTTCAAGCTTTCAAAGCTAGAGGTTGCTAGGACAAAACAGTGCTCAGAACAAAGATTTACAGCAATAAATCGGGACTTGGCTATCTTCACGCTCTCTTCAGCTCCTGTCTTCCACAGTCTGATTCTCTGATGCATCTAGCCTCTGACTGCCCCTTGGTGAGCTTTAGATTTTGGGGCCCTTAGCTCTTAGTGACACTTTAGAACTCAATCAATTTCTGAGCTTTGGGCATCAAAGCCCATTGTCAAGTGAGCAGGGTCATCGAGGGCTCACTGAGAAGCATGTTGCCCAGAGTGGAGCTTTCTAAAGCTGCTAGCAATTGTTTGGAGCTACTGTCATGACTGGAATAGGCCTCCTGATGCAGAAGTCATGGCTTCATTAGTGGTGTGATTCTCCAACTTTGAAGCTGGAAGGAGTTTCCTAACATGAGAGTCTAGACCAGTGGTTCTCAACTTTCCCTTCAATACAGTTCCTCATGTTGTGGTGACCCTCAACCAGAAAATTATTTTGTTGCTATTTCATAACTAATTTTGCTACTGTTATGAATCGTCACATATCCACATCTGATATGTGACCCCTGTGAGGGTCGCGAGCCACAGGCTGAGAACCACTGGTCTAGTGGATCTCCAAAGAAGGGTTTCTCAGAAAACATCTTCATTAGAGCAGCCATGAACAAGGCAAGGTCTGATAGCCGTCAGTTTAAGGCTCCAGTCAACCTGCCCTCCATCGGTTTAGCATCTGTGAAAGAGACATTGACGCTGAAGTAAGCTTGCATTAAAGGCTCTTTGTTAACCTTCTTAACAGAATTTAACAGTCTTAACTTCTAACCACCCTTCCCAGAGGATCCTCACATCCTCCCAGCTGCATCCATCCGCGTTAAGATGTCCAGTGACAATAAGGGTAGCGTCAATAAGGAGTCCTCCTGACTCAGCAAGTGGTCCTAGTTAAGATCAGAAGTTGGTGTTTTCCTACCTGGCTACAATTCTCTGTCAGGGGCTTTTCCTCATGAGTATGATGCCATTTAGCTTAACAAAACACCTAGATTTCTTATGTGGATGTGTGGTGTTTGCTAGAGAGATGAGAATATTTTCTTCTTCCCGCTTCCATGGGTCATGGCTGATTCTTTTACACAGAATTCAGTGTGGTTTACCCAGCAACCACCCACACTAGGACTCAAAGAAAGGGATTTGTTTGGGCCTTTCCTATTCTTTACGAAGAAGGTAGAATGTGGTGGTTAGGATTTGGAAAGGAGTGGACCTAATTAGCTGACGGTAAGAAACAGAGATGGTGTGACCCCTGGGGTTGTCTTCACCAAGATGAGCCAGATGGCTGTTTACTGAAAGCCACTAACTTGCCTGTGGCCTACACAGTGTGACCACAGTGAGCTCAGCAAGTGTCAGCTGACAACCTCACACTCCAGTCACCCCAGCAGTGGTTCCTGAGATTTATATTTCATGGAGAAATACAACTAAAAATAAAGAAAGAGCTGAGGGTGTAGCTCAGTGGAAGAGGGCTTGCACAAGGCTGTGGGGTAGCCCTCAGCACCACAAATAAACAAGTGACTGAAATAAAAGGAGAAAATAGAAGGCTGAAAACTCTTAGAACAAACAGGTCTTTAAATGGAATAAATTCAAATATATGAAAAAGCCCATTCCATGACTTTACAGCTCTCATTTTTCCTTGGCCAATGTTATGAAAATTAGATCCCTGATCTGCACCAGACACCCACTAATATTTGTGAATCATGGCTCCAGTTGAGTGTGGTAGCTTGTGCCCACAACCAAAACACATAGGAAGGGCAAAAGCAGACAGACAAACCAGCAAACAATCATACAAACCAAAACAAATTAAAGAGAAAGAAAAATCACTGTTTCTAGTTTATAAAGTAGTGTAGCTATTCAATCTATAAATCCACTTTGGATGTTTATAGAACTCTTGCCATATTGGTTAGGTGCTGTGATATTGCTTTGATAAACACTGTATGTCTTAGTTAGGGTTTGCATTGCTGTGAAGAGACTCCATGATCATGGCAACCCTTATGAGGGGAAGCGTTTAGTTGGGTGGTTTACAGTTTCAGAGATTTAGTCCTTAATCATCATGGAGGGACATGGTAGCATGCAGGCAAGCATGGTGCTGGGGAAGGAGCTGAGAGTGTAAGGCAATGGGAAGTGAGCTGAGACACTGGGCATGGTTTGGGCATATATGAGACCTCAAAGCCCACCCCCATGCTTCCTCCAATAAGACAATACCTATTCCAACGAAGCTACACCTCCTAATAGTGCCATTCCTTATGAGTTTGTGGGGGCCAATTACATTCAAACTACTACACCATGACCAAGGTAACTTATAGAAGACAAAGTTTATTTGGGGCTTATCGTTCCACAAGGCTAAGTGTTCATGATGCTGTAAGCAACAAGCATGGGGACAGGAGTAGGAGCTGAGAGCTTCCATCTCAAACCATCAGCACTAAGTGTTTGGTCAAAAGTGAGACCCTAGTCCACTCCCCCTGGGAGTTGCCTTGGTCTGGACTCCACCTCCGGAAAAGGCCACCAAGCGCTGACCCCTCCCCAGGGTGGATCAGGACCACTCCCACAGGCTATTTAGGCTGCCCCACAGAGAAGGAACACGTGGTCTTCAGGTTTTGCATGGTCCCCCCTCTGTCTCTCTTTCCCTTGCCGTGATCCCGGCCACCTAGGAGCACTGTATTAAACGTGGGCATCTTTTACTTGGTCTAATTTGGCCTGATTGGAATTATTTGCATCGCCTGAGTGGCTGGTCTCAAGAATATTCCTAACACTAAGTAGTGTCTTTAAATTCTCAAAGCCTGGCCTCAGTGACACAGTTCCTTTAGTAAAGCCACCTCCTAAGCCTCCCTGAACAGTGCTACCATCAAGGGACCAGTTCTTCAGATGCCAGAGACTATGGGGGAATATCTCATTTAAGCCACACCTATCATGTGAGAATATAGAAGTAAACACAAGCTCTATTTAAAATATGTTAGCATAACCAGTTATCAAGAACACCTTACTATAGTTGGACTTTCTTTGGACTGCCAACTCCCAAATAATGATATGGAGACTTTATTAATTAGGAAAGCTTGGCCTTAGCTTAGGCTTATTCCCAACTAGCTATTAAACTTAAATTAACCTGTTTATATTCATCTATGTTCTGCCTCGTGGCTCGTTCCCTCTCCTCAGCATGTATGTCCGACTTCCTCTTGTCTGACTGGTGAAACTCCCACACTTTTCCAGAGTTCTTATATCTGTCTGGAAGTCCCACCTATCCTCTCCTGCCTCATTATTGGCCAAGCAGCTCTTTAATAAACCAATCAGAAGGTGCCTTAGGTGGATGAGGTGAAACAGAGACACAGCTTCACAGTGTACAAAAAGATTATGCTAAGACCTCATCAGAAATGCCTTACACGGGTTCACTCTTCTTTCAAATAAAGATTAAGGGCTGGAGAGATGGGTCAGCCGAGCTCATGCTGTTTTTGCTAAGGTCCTGAATTCAGTCTAGCGCCTGTGTCTGGGAACCTCACAGCTGTCTGTAACTCCAGTCCCAAGCATGTGTGACTCGGGCCTCTGAGAGCTCCTGCACTCACACACACATATTCTCCAATATATACATAATTTAAAATAAAATAAAAATATTTTTTAATTAAAAAAAGCCTTTTGAAAAAGTCTGATTTTTGCAACTATAACCAAACAGACATTTGGGTTTTTGTGAGTTTTTTTAAGACACAAATATGACCCTGGATGAGTCAAAGGATGTGTGTGTATGTATTTGCACGTATAATTTTTTTTAAATTTGAGCTGTTGGTTTTTACACCTTTACTTGCTGAAGAATCAAGAAAGGTACGGGATGTGTGCCAGGCTCTTTGGAGTTAGGAGTATATGACAGAAAAGCTGGAACTGCCATCTTTATCCCATGCTCCTGGAAAGTCAAGACCATGTACCTCTCTTGTCAGGGCTGCAAGTACACAAATTGATTGCCTAATTAGGGAAAGGTTGCAGAAAGGTGAGCAAGGTTTCATTGTTTCTGCCCTGGTTGCTCAACAAGCTCGTTTAACAGGCTAAATGGGTGTAGAGCGGGGGAGCTGGGGCAGGAGACCGCTTCTTGCAAAGTATTACTGGACAGATGCCAAAAACAATTTCCAAAAAATTAAAATAAGGCAATAAAAACTGCTCAAGCATCCAGCGCCTGCTAGAACAAGATTGACGTGCTGGGGCCAAGAGTTTACGCCATAGTAAACCAATTACCATATACATAACTTCTCATTATAGATAAGGACCATTCATGAGGCACCTAGGCCCTGTCCATTCCCCCATCTGCAAATTCATGCAGGTAATAAATATATTACTATGGAAAGGAGATTGGATGTGGCCCTGCTGTTGTGGGAACCAACTGGGCCCTCACACATGAATCCCCCCAACACTTCTTCAGGTCTGACAAACTCCAAGTAGCACCCATTTTCACTGGTGGGTTTTTGCCCCTGGCGGCACTCACTGAACGGCTGATGTCATGGCATGACGCTGCCAGCCCTCTGCCAAGAGTCTTTGCTGTGCGCACACTTCACCCATGAGAACCTAGCTTGACCCTTGCTGGCGTCTGTCTCCAGCAGTTGCCTGTGTGAAAGTAACTCTTCCTTAAAACATGCAATGTGCTTGCCTTTCACACAACGGTTTAGTCACAGATTCTCTGTGGCAGCTCTGCCTTGGCCTCCGGGACAGGCGCGCACAGAGCCTGGGCTGCCTTTGAACTCTAAGGACAATGGGATCTGGGCTTTTCCCTCAGCCTTCTGTTCTAAACAGTGATTGTGGATTTGCTGTGTAGCAAATCCTTTTATGGCTTTTGCCCAACAGCTTGAAGGAAGCAAAGGCTCTGCCCCCGCCACCTGAGGTCCTAGTGATGGTAATAGGGTGACCTTCACTGGACTTACTGTGTGTCTGGCACAGGCTGTCTTAAGCGACTTACGGTAGACAATCTGGGCCAGTCTATTCCTTTCACGGGCTCTGTGGAGAGAGGTCACTGCTCTTATTCCTTATTTGTAGTTGAGGAAATTGAAACAGAAAATTGAGGAAACCTGCCCAAACTTATGTTGCTTTTAAAGCAATGAAAGTTTTCTAGTCAGAATGAGTCAAATCTGAACCATGTTCCCCACTCCTACTAAGTCTTGTGAAGAATTTCACACAGGCCTGCCCTCCTAGACTAAGTCTTGTGGAGAATTTCACACAGGCCTGCCCTCCTAGACTAAGTCTTGTGGAGAATTTCACACAGGCCTGCCCTTCTAGACAAAATCTTGTGGAGAATTTCACACAGGCATGTCTTCCTAGACAAGATCTTGTGGAGAATTTCACGCAGGCATGCGTGCACAGACACACCCCTTTCCTCTCCAGCACTCAGGAGACTGGAGCACAGATTGCTGTTTGGGAAGGTCGCCACTGAGTCTCTCTGAAAGAAAAGATGCTGATGATGGCTCCGGGCACCTCGACAGATGCTGGTGGTCCACACACACACACACACACACACACACACACACGCACACACACATACACACCACACACACACATACACACGCACACACCACACACGCACACACACCACACACACCACACACCACACACACATACACACGCACACACCACACACGCACACACACCACACACACACACGCAAACACACCACACATGCACAGACCACACACATATACACACGCACACACACCACAAACGCACACACACCACACACACGCACACCACACACCACACACACACACTCACACCACACACACACACTCACACCACACACATATACACACACACACCACACATGCACACACCACACACAAACACACACACACTGTGGTCTGGCTGTTCCTTTAACCTAAGAACCAAATTCTGCCTCCACCCTATCACCTAGGGATCTTGCTGTGAATGGGAGGCCCTGGTCAAGTCATTGTCAGGTACAGAATACTCAGTGTGTCTTTGGTAAGGAAACAGAGCTACATTCTGCATCATTCTCATTTGATGTGCTGGTTTGGTGAAAGACGTTTGGAGGCAACTGCAGCACAGGGCTTGTGGGAAAGTGCCTTCAGCAGTCAGGTCCCCCGGTCATCTTTTTCGTTCACCATGCAAGACGGACCTTCCTTCCCAAACTCTCTCAGAAATAGGCTATGAGAGCTAGCTTAGATTTAGTGTGAAAACCATTTCCCCAGCCTGAATATAGGAAAAGTAGTTCCACAGAATATTTTGAGAACATACACTAAAAATTAATAAAAATAAGCAGTGATTCTCAAGTGACAGCATTTCAGTCTGTCCTTCTCAAGTGGCAGCAGAGTTCTCTTCATAATGGAATTCTGTGTTTATTGTTTTCCATTCTCCTGCATGACCTTGGAGTTCCATCTGATGGCCAGGGTGATGGCCAGGGTGTTGTTTGCAAAGCAAGGTAACCTAACACCAAAAAACCAGTGTTTGCTCGATTCTCTTCAGATGAGCATTGCACAGCTTGTTCCCAGATCGCTGACCAGAGGCAGGAAGGGACGGGAGAAACAACACTACAGATGGTAGCCACGCACACAGCAAAGCTGGGATCTCAGATGCAGAAGCTGCAACACTCTGGAAGCTCAGTGCGTTTATTAGATACACAGTTGATCAGGGAGGCGGGGTTACAGTACCTCAGCTGAACAGGGAGACAGGCTTCTCTCACATCCACAGGAACAGTCTCTGGCCTGTAAATGTCCAGGGAGGGAAAACTATGTGGACACTTTCCACACACAATGTCAACATTTGCACTCCGATCAGAAAAAGGCCTTGCCACCCCCAACAGCAAGACTTGCCCAAGGAGGGCTTTGCCACTCCCACGGGTCTGAGACACTGGAATCTTTGACATGGCTGTGATCATGTCAAACAATACATGTTCAACCAGGACTTTATTTACTTCCTATACTCCTTTGCTTTAATAATGATGGACTGCACAAAATAAATTTTAAAGGTCCTTTTTGTGAAAATAGATTCTTATTTTATATTTTATTATATTGGAACCCAGATTGGCTTTGAACTCCTGTCAGATAGTTGAGATTGGTCTTAAACATCTTCTCTTTCTGCCTCCACCTCTTCGGGGGCCAGGGTTGTCAAGGACACAGTTCAGGACTGCTTTGTTTAAATAACGGTTAATTAAACAATAATGCTTTGTTTAAATAATGGTTGATATTACCAAAGGTGATCTTCACAGTGCAATCTGGTGTTGATTTAGTTGGTATTTGGAAGAGATATTTTATCCTGAAATTCTGCTGAGTTCCTAAACTTGGTGTGAAACCATCCACTTCTCCCAGAGGCAACCCTTAAATCTGAAGGATTTATGGATCCTGGACTGGAGGCAAGGGCATTTAACAAAAACCTAACTGGGAGAAAAGACAGTTTGTATGCCTGGTCAGAGTGTGAGCAGGAACTTCTCATCCCTTACCTAAGACAAGGTGAAGGAGAATAAAATAGGTCACAGGAATTGTTGAATCAAGTAAATTTCATCTGTAGCTTCCCAGTTAGTCATCGTGTGTGTGTGTATCTATGTGTGAATGAGAGTGTGTTGTGAGAGTGTGTGTGTCTATTTGTGAGGGTGTATTGTTATATGTGACAGTGTGTGCACTGTCATATATGTGTGTGTGTATGTGTTTGTGTGTGTTTTAAAATCCAAAGCAGAAAAGATGAGACAGAATAAATCGAAGCAGGGTAGATTGAAGTAGGGCAGAACCCGTCTCATGTACAGCTGTGGTACTCAACTTTAGTATGAACCTGGGTTGTCTAGGAATCCAGCTGAGACACTGACTCTTCCAAAGTAGGTGAACCAAAGGCTGTGCTTGCAGAAGCGCTGAGCTCAACCAGAAGAGTCCTGTCTGGAGAAGTTCGTACAGCTGGCTGGACAGAGAACCCCTGAAGCCCATCTCTGCTCTGGATTTGCATATTGTTATACTCCCTTTGGGTTAAATAAGCTAGTTTCAAGAGAAAGTGGAATGCAACAAAAACACACATATGTATACATGCACACACACACTCATATACTCCCATACACGCACACACACATACTCATATACTCCCATACATGCACACACACACTCATATACTTCCGTACATGCACACACACACATACACACACTCATATACTCCCATACATGCACACACACGCACTCTTATACTCCCATACATGTACACACACACTCATTACTTTCGTACATGCACACATACACTCATATACTCCCATACACACACATACACACACTCATATACTCCCATACATGCACACACACTCATATACTCCCATACACACACACACTCATATACTCCCATACACACACATACACACACTCATATACTCCCATACATGCACACACACTCATATACTCCCATACACACACATACACACACTCATATACTCTCATACATGCACACACACATACATACATACTCATTTGCTTCCATACATGTGCACACACACACTCATATACTCCCATACATGCATACACACATACACACACTCATATATTTCCAAACATGCACACACACACTCATACACTCCCATACATGCACACACACACACTCATATACTTCTATACACACATACACAGTCATAGATGTGCACACATACATTCATTCACACACATATACATGTAGGAAGTCAGCCATGGTATTTTCTGGACCATGTAGAATTCTATAGACCCTAATGAGCATTGCCAAGGTCCTCTCCACTGAGACTTACATTGCCCTACGATTGGAGCAGCTGGCCTTCTCTTCATTTCTCCACACAGATCTTGGCCTTTACTAGACTCTCCTGTCTGGGCACACCCAGGTCGATTGTAAGTTCTGACCTGATATTTGGTTTTGAGATAAACATGACATGACCAGAGATAGAGCCCTCCCCACATCCAGGAGGAACTACTACTTAAACCAGCTTGTGTGACTGGAGGGATGGCTCATCAGTTGAGAGCACGTACTGCTTTCCACGTGACGCCGCTGACAACATTCTCTAACTCCAGAGCCAAGGAGCCACCATTCTTCCAGCTTGCACTCGTGTGCATACCTACACACAGACACACATTCACACTCAATTAAAAATTAAATAAATCTTTTAGAAAAAAACCCACTACCTCACATCTACTCAACAACATCTACATGCTTATTCAATAGTTGAGGGCCACTATGTGTCAAACATGGCTCTAGGCCCTTAGGATTTAGCAATGAGCGAAGAGAAACCCTTCACTTGTGTAGCTGACATTCCAGCAGAGGGCGGACACATGATATCCGAGGTGAGGCACTGAGTTGTGTGTGTGCTGTACTCTCACAGGAGATGACCAGGGCAGAAGTGAGCATTGGACAAGGATCTAAGGAAAAGAATGGCCTGGGCAGAGGACATTTGTGAGGAAACATTCCGGTCCACGGGACATACAGGAGCAAAGATTCCATGGTGGACGTGGGTCTCCATTTTCAAGAGCACACAGGAAGCCAGGGAAGCTGGAAACAACCGAGCAAGAAAGATGCTAAAAGATGATAAAGAGTAATAGCAAGGGAGGGAAGAGTAACTTCGACTGCTGGGCTGTCACTGAGCTGGTGATGGGGAGGGCCCAGCAAGACAAGGGGGTGAGGAGGGTTGTTTCTGAAGTGTCAACTAAGGGAAGGGGTGGGGCAGGCACACGGGGGCTTCCGGTTCAAGAGAGCTATAAGTCTGGGCACATCAGCTCATGCGTGTCTTATTCAAAGACCGGGGACAATCTGAAATCATCAGAATGTTGATGAAGAAGAGATTCTAGCCTAATGTGGTGGCACATCCTTGTAATTTTAACACCCAGGAGGCAGAGGCAGGAGGATTAGAAGTTCAAAGCCATCATCAATTACATTAGTGAGTTTGAGGCCAGCCTGGCTAGGCTACATGAGAGCCTGTCTTAACAAAAATAACAACAAACAAACAAAGTGGGCAGGAGGAGGTTCTGGCTGAGTCTGCACCATCCAATAAGGGGATGAGTTAGAAGAAGCAAAAATCAAGAGAGTGAGAAGTGACTGAAGAGATGGAGTGAAAACTCAGAGCGTGTGAGATTCTGGCACAGCACTACGGGGCAGGTTAGGGTCAGGCTTGACTGTACTAGTCAATGTTGGTGACCTTGACAAAAGCAATTTGGCAGAATGACTGGACTGGACCCTGGCTGAAGTGGGCTGTGTGAAGGAGAAGGACTACGGTCGAAGAAATTAAGGATGGATATTTCTTCTAGGATTATTGCTGCAAACGGACAGGAAAGGAAGGAAGCAACATGGGAGCTGATAAAGGCTTAACAGAAGGCACTAGCTTTGCTTGTAAAATGGCACAGAGGGTCCTCTCCCTCCCCTGATCTGTTGTGAATAAGTGGGAGGGAGCAAAGAATCACAAACATATGTCTATGACCGATAACGCATCACTGCAAGGAGAGACTGTTTGTGTTCACTGTTTGGCCTTCCTCTCCTTTGCTGGAATCCATGTAAGCTCTATATGGGGGGTGATCTTTCTGTTTGGTTCACTTGTGCATCCCAAGTAGCCAGAGCAGTGGCTGACATATGGTAGGTACTCAAATGTCGTTGGAATGGGCCCCAAGTACTGAAGCTGGCTTTCCATAGAGAATAGGAATTTCATCTGCAGAGACAGAAGAGTACCTCTGGGGATGACCATATGGCTGGTGGGTGCATGGGACTCTCTTCTGATTGCTTCAACTGTCCCAGTGAAGGAGGGAAACAAAACTATGTATGTGAGAGTTGAAAGTGGATAAGAAGCTTGGGGTTCAAGAAGAGAGAAGAGGCTCAAGAGCAGCTTAAGAGAAGTGGAGAATGGCGTATGGGCTCAAGTCTGTGGGTGATGGGGTACAGCTTGGGTTCTGGTCAGGTGCATACAGCACAACTTATCAGGATGCTGAAGTTTTCCCAAGATGTATGGAGATACGGTGCTGAAGGAACTGTTGCTAAGGAGTGGATCTGATCCAGGGCAGACACTCTAAAGAGGAACGGATGAAAGAGTTCCCTCGAGGTGTTTGCAGTGTTGAGGGAAGCTGTGGGGCTGGTGAAGCCATTGAGGTTAGGACGAGAACTCCGGGATTAAAGAGTAAGAGGCAAAAATGGTCATCAAGACCCTGAGGCAGGAAAGCTATAGGAGATAAAGACAGCCACTGCCTAAGAGCAGCCTGCCCAGGAGGGATAAAACCACACCCACCTCCTCCTTCTACCCTCTGCCGCGTCCATCATTGGCTGAACACAGCTGGCAGCTAGCTAACTTTGAGAGCTTAAGGGAGGCATCTCCAAAGGCTCCCAGTGCCTGGAGCGGAGCAGAGAAGACACTAGAGGGGAAAGGATCTTTAAGTCGACTGGGGTGCTTTGCCAAATCAGCCTAGCAAAATTAAAGGGAGCAGGGGACCCAAAAGAGAATGTACAGAAGTTTGAGTGGTCCTCAGATTTAAGCTGGGCATGAGGGACATAGAGAATTCCGGAGACACGCTGCCTGGTGAGAAACATGATTGGTATTCGGACAACAGAGGAAGTAAACCACACAGGTTGGGAGGGTGGCGTTCAGAAGTTGAATGCATGACCTGAGCCTGGCTTGCAGGCTTGTAATCCCAGCTACTCATAAGATGGACACAGAAGGATCACAACTTCAGAGCTACCCCGGGCTCCAAAATGAGTTCAAGTGCATCTTGGGCAATTTAGCAAGACCTTGTCTCAAAATTGAAAAAAGTCAAAGGAAAGCTGGGGAGATAGCTCCACGATGGAGTGTTTGTTAGTGTGTGCAAGGCTCAAGTTCAGTCAGGACTGTGAAGGGATAAAAGAAAAGAAGGTGACAGAATAGAAAGGGCAGGGTGGGGAGGTGAGGATAGGGAGGGAACAGGAGGAAGAAAGGAATGCATGGTTGGAAGTAGTGAAACATGGCTGTAAGCCCAGCATCCAGGAGCCTGAGGCAGGATGATTGATTACCTTACCAGTGTGAATCCAGCCTAGGCTACATAGTGAACTAGCTGTCAACAAGCAAAGGAACAGAACCGCCCCCTCCCCCCACTGTTACCAAACAAAGGAATGTAAAGCATGGAGTTGAGATGAAGGAGCTGCAGTTGCTGGCGGCAACAGGTCTAGGTACTGCAGTGTGGGTAGAGGGGGGACAGTCATGAAACCTGGGAGCCCAGACTGCCCCTTAGTGCCATCTGTCTCCTGTGTCTGCTGCCCCCCCCCGCCCCAGTGCTGCAGAGGGCCCCTGTGGCTGATGATCTAGGAACTGCCCTGACAGTCTGTATTAGAATGTCACCACTAGGAGGAGCCTGGCTTCTTTGTCTTGGCATCTGTAGCTATGACCGAGCTGATGGGCACATGAACTGGTATGACATCTCCTGGCCTCCAGCTCCCCAAAAATCCAGAGTCAGACTGGGCTGCTAGGTGGACCGTATTGTGCTTGGAACCCGGGATGAGCTATGAAAATACCGCTGGGGGAAGGACTGAGACGCTGGCCCAGTAAAGGGCAGTGTGTGCCGGACCACAGTATTTCCAGTTGCGTTGTGTGAATACAGAGGAGCCCTCATCCTAGGGTAAGTTCTTCATAACCGAGACTCCCCCATAAAACCTGCAAAACACCTTTGGTTCCTAGGCGGACCTCCAGCACTCTGTTATACTTTCTGGAGAGGGGGAAAAATCATATGAGTTTTGTAGAAAACACCAGATACGGGGCAAAAGTCACTTTCCAGACTTACTGTAGCTTTTTAGTGCTAAACTAATGGTAACTTTAAAAAACACAGTGAAAGGTTGTGTGTGTGTGTGTGTGTGTGTGTTTTCAAGAGCACACAAATGTAAGTCAAAGGACAACTTGAGAAGTTGGTTCTTTTCTTCTTTCATGTGGGCTCTTGGGATTGATCTCAGGCTGTCGACTCAGTGGCAGGTGTCCCTTCTTGCTGAACTAACTTAGTGTCCCTAATGATACAAAATTTTATATATATATATATATATATATATATA
>LOJH01001704.1:13420-25526 GCA_001685095.1 Ellobius talpinus
AATGTCATGATCTTGGGAATGATGGGAATGCCTGGAATAGGCTGATTCTACCTGGTGTGATATAAAATAATCTGGAACCTGGTGGTCATCATGGAGAAAGTACTCAGTTTGTAATTATGACTAACTATACATTTCCTAGGAATATACTGCAAAAGTATATTTATGAAAGATATAAAACAAAAGCTATATAAATTAGGAGTCTTGCCATGTCTTGGGTGGGAAGTTGATAATCGATGATACAAGTATCTATTCCTTGCAAATCAGGGCTAATGTCCTTCTATTCACACCTATGATGTATCAATTTACAAAGACCCAAGGTCAGGGCTATGTCTTGTAGTGATGTATATGCCAGTAAAAATTACCCAAATGTCTAAGTCTATAGACAGAGAGGAACTGAAAACTTTTATTCTTGGCTTATTCATGTTAGTTTCTTAGAATTGCTAGAATTGAATCTGAAGAACTTTTTCAGAGGGATTTCAACGTGGGGAAAAGCAGATGCAGCCTTGCACGTTAGTGTGAATTAGTGAAAGTCACTCAATCCTTACAGTGATTCCATGGAGAGTAGCTAATACTATTTATGCTTGACAAGGGCAAAACCTTCCAAAGGCATCATGATAGCAAGGGACAGACCTGAGGTGGTCAGACAAGAAGATATGAATTCAAACAGGATTTCAGGGTCTGTGTGTGAATCCCAACTTACAGCTCTGGCGTTCACTGTCAGTTCAGTGTTCCAAGACGACGTCAGCCCTGGGTGCAGCTCTGTAGAAGTCTTGGCAAATGATGTTAATTTTAGAAATGGCATAAGACAGAAGAATATTAGCCATTTCTTTTTTAAATTTCATTTAACTGCTCTCTCTCGTGTGTGTGTGTGTGTGTGTTGTGTGTGTGTTTGTGTGTGTCTGCCCACTCTTGGGTGGAGGTCAGGGGATAACTTGCAGGGGTCATTTCTCCCTTACCATGTATGTTCAGGGGATCCAACTCTGAGAGAGAAACCAGTGTAGGATTGCAGAGTTGAATTCTGTGTTGACTTACTTCTCCTTGGGGAGGAACAAGGACTTCCTGTGACTTAATACCCCCTCCTCCATCATTCAACAAAGATTCATTGGCTGCCTCTTTGATACTGAAATATAGCAGGGACCCAAGCAAATGTGAACCCAGCCTTCCAGGGGGCTGTATTCCAAATGGAGACAGAAAGACCACTCACAAGGGATGTGCTAATGAAAGTGCTTCTAGGGGAGTGAAAGGCGGCTAGGGAGAAAGGAAAGCCAAGTCAGGGATGTAGGGAGTGTGATGTGACTGGAATAGAGGAGTTGCTGTCTCCGGGATGGGCTCAATGATGAGGTGACCTCTGAGGAGACACTTGAGGGCAGTGAGGATAACTGTCATGGATAAGCCATGTTAGTGACTACAGGGGAGTCTGACCTCAGCGGCAACAGCAAGTCAAAACCCTGACGTCAGGGCACTTTGGCACAGATAAGGAATGAAGAAGCCAGTTTCGGGTAAGAGAGTGCATGGTAAACTCTCTTGGTATCTGCACGGTATCGGAAGCTGCTGCAGGGTACAGCCAGTGGCGTGGTATGACTTACTAACTTACTGCTTGGAGTCAGTTCCTGGACCTGTAATACCAGACTTGGGTAGATAGTGTGTGTTCACATATGCCCCACACAGCATACACTGACCCCACCGCCAAGCATTGTTTGAAAAGAGGATGTGGCCTGAGAGTTTTCAGAGTTCTCTGAGGGGAACCCCAGGGGGCTCCTGAGAACAGTCCAAAAGTCCCATCCCAGGCACCACTTGAACAGACCCTTTGGTTAGAATGTGTTGTGTACTCTCTGTGGTTGGCCATGACATTTTGTCATTTAGAGAAAGGACTTTGGAAGAACAGAAGGATTTCTTTGATTTTGAACAGAACGAAGAAGGGTCATCAGACGTTATTCAGGATGACCCCCCCACCACACACACTAAGGATGATCCCACCTTCCCTAACATCTTCACCACACAAAATGACCAAAACACAAACAACAACAACAACCAGGAAAACAAATAAAAACCAAACAGGATTTTATTTTTCAAGATTTAAGGCTGTAACATCATCAGAACATTCTTGCTATACTCCTTAAACATCACCCATGCCAGTCATGGGCTAAGAAATTGGGGATATGTTAACCATCAGACAGGCATGAATTTCATTAAAAAAAACCATAAGGGAAATATCCAGGCATAAGGACATTATTTGACCATCAAAGGCATTTATGAAAGCTTTGAATGGAGCATGGATCTTTCCCTCATGCCTTTCCAACCTATAAGAATTCCCTAGGAAAGGAAGTCAGGGTGCCAACTCAAGGAAGGGACCTGGAGGCAGGCACTGAGTCAGCACCGTGGAGGAGTGCTGCTCATTGACTTTCTCCCCATGGCTTGCTCAGTTTGCTTTCTTAGAAATCATGGGATGACCTGCGTAGGGGATGGCAACACCCACAGCAGACAGGGACTTCAATCATTAGCCAAGAACATGCCCTATGGACTTTCCTACAGGCAATCTGATGGAGGCATTTTCTCAGCAAAGGTTCCTCTTCCCAGAGAACTCTAGCTTGGTTCAAATCTACAAAAATAAACCCAACTAGGACATCTAGTCACATCTCCTAGAGAGGAGAAACCACCATTTTAGGGAGCGTTCTCTCTCTTTCTCTCTCTCTCTCATCCTCTCTCTCTGTCTTTATCTGTTTCTTTCTCTGTGTGTCTCTGTCTGTCTCTGTCTCTGTCTGTCTTTCTCTTTCTACCTATACTCTAACTCTCCCCCATTCTACACCTCAGAGATCAATACCAATTCCAGTTGGAGATGGGGAAATGAGGTCTCTAGCTGCTTTGGGATGAGAGAGCATGGTGTTCAGGAGTTGTTATTCCAGGACAGAGTCCTTCTATGAGGTAGGCTCTTAGGAATGGTTTAGGGGACTGTGGGAGAAGTCAAGCCAGCATTGCACCTGAGGCTCCATCTATGTAGTCTGATAGTTTGGACAAACTGACCTTATCTGCCATTTGCATGTAGCCAGAGCGCTATTGTTGGAACAGTTTCCTAGTTTACGGAAGGTGTCCTTAGCCCAGGGGTTGGGGTCATTTGTTTTTCTCTCCAGGCTTCGATATAGTTTTTATTGTGAGTTTAGTGACAGAGAGACCACCTACAGGAAAAAGGATGTGGCCCAGAATGGGTTGATGTTTCCAACAAAATCTCACACGGTAGCAGTTGAATGGCGTCCAGCCAGAGGGGGTTGTGTGGCCATCAAAGAATACTGCTTGTCTAGAGCTTAGGTGGCTATTTCCTGGAGAGCAGTCTGGAGTCCTCCATTGTCTCACAGGAGGATCTTCTGGGGACAAGCTTGCTGGATTCTCCTCAGGAGGGGACCGTATGAAGTGCCACTTCTTGATCCTGGTGTGGTAGGTACAGGAGTCCACACCGACCACCTTAACAACCACAGGAATGGATAAAATGACATTGGGGCCTTTCTTATTGGCACTTAGAGGAGGTATCTCCCTGATTGTTTTGACAAGAACTACATCCCCAGGAGAGAATGGGAGAGACTCTGTGTCCCTCATTTCTAGACCTCCTTGTTTAAGTTCTGAAAGGACTTTGTGAACTTGGCTTGAGGTGACATATGTTTCCAGCTGGTTGGTTTTGAGATCATGTGACTCAAGTCCCTTGGAACAAAAGGTCTGCCATGCATTACTTCAAAGGGGGACAATCCCAGTTGCCCTGGTATTCCTTCAGATGTCAGAGCTGAGGGCATGACTTTATCTAAGGAACTAGAAGAGTCCCTTTCTCCCTGGCAAATGACCCTCAGCTGAGAGTCATTGAGAGGTTTAATCTTTGCTTTACTTAATCTCTCAGAAATACAATAGATCAAATGCTTTCTCTCCCAATAACATCCCAGGGTGGATCACTCAAAGGGATAGCCTGGGCTCCCATGGAAACTCAGGCCTGTGAGTCTCAGGTCTACTGTGCAGTCGTCATGAGCTACAGTTCTCTCCCCTTCCGTTACCCTCTGTCTATTCATTGAAGTCCAGGTCTGATCTAAGATGACATGCCACCAGGCCGTGTCATAGAGACTGCTCAGATGCTGGGAGGCCCACACATATTGATCAAGATTCCCAATGAATCCACTTAATTCCTTTTTGATAGCTTTAATCTCTACTAATAAGGGGAGGGTCTGGCCAGAGAGACTAAATCAAGCAACTGATAGGAGCAGATGAGGAGTCTCACAGTCAGTCATTAGGTAGAGCTCAGAGAGTCCTGTGGTGGAGGGCAAGGAAGGATCAGAGGAGCTAGAGAGGTCAGGGACACCAGGAGAACACGGCCCACAGAATCAACTGTCCAGGGCTCACAGAGATCAGGGAACCTGGAGGTGTCTGACCTGGGTCTTCTGCATATATGTTATGGCTGAGTAGCTTGGCTTCGTGACAGTGGGAGTGGGGGTGGGCACTGACTCTTTTGCCTACTTATGGGACTCCATTCTTCCTCCTGGGTTGCCTCATCTGCCGCGAAGTGATGGTATGTGTCTGGTTTTATAGTAGCATATTATACCATGTATGGTTGATGCCCCTAGAAGGCCTGCTCTTTTCTGAGGGGAGATGGAGGGAGGGAGAGTAGATCTGGGTGAGAGGAGAGGTGGGAGGGAGAGACTTGGGGGGAGGGAGGGAAAATTGTGACTGGGATGTAATATATGAGAGAAGAACTTGAAAAAGTGGGATGAGGCGTGAGTGCTTTACCATGAAGAAATAATAGCAAAGAGTAGAAGGAAAAAAGAGGAGGCTCTGGAGTCTCCCATGATCTCCTGCAAAGGAAACACCTCAGTGCCCTCTGGAGGTGGTTGAGAAGCCTCAGAACTACCAGAGGTCCTTCTGTTAGGGTGGACAAGGTCCTGGAGAGTAAGGGAACCAGGTTAGCATGTATGAGTTTTAGAGAAGCTAGGCTTATAAAAGTAGATTCAGGCAGTGTAAGGTTATACGGTTAGATAGGAGGCCCCCTGATTGCAGAGGCAGGGGAGCCAAACCACAGACAACCATCAAAGTAGCAGGATCTAGCTAACAATTATGGACTAATTATAGGTGGTCTTGATGCTGAAGAAAAGTCGGACAGAGGGAACCTCAGACCATTCTCTCTGTTTTGTAGAATTGGTCCAGTCGAACCGGGGCTTCCCTAGAGGCAGCCATTTTTTCCCCATCACCCAAAAGATACTGGAAACACAGGAGGGGCAATTAAAGGGGTCCGGGCATGGGCAGAGGAGTGACCTTCCCCATGGACATTTCCAGGCATGTAGTCCTGTAGGTACAGGAAAAAGAACAGCCAAGAATGGCAAGTGGAGAGTCCACCCTCCCCCACCCTTCCCTCTCAAGATGAGGATTGGTTCCTAGGGGTCTAGTCTCAGTGTCTTGGCTAGAAGTGATAATACAATGCCCTGGGTGGGCACTGAAGGCATTCTGTTTAGTCATGTGAGATCAAGCGCGCTGTTCTGTCAGAATCCAATAGCTTCCTCTCCCTACTCCCGTGACTTGAGCTTCCAGAAGCACTAGTTGTGGTTGGAGAGGGGCTCACCTGAAAGGCATCCTCAGAATACCAGGTGGGCACTTACTTTACTTCTGAGTCCTTTGAGGTGTTCAATCAGGCATCCCAACCTTGAGTAGAAATCTTCCCCAAACCCAGATGAAAGCTCCTAAGTGTCATGGGGATGCTGGTGGTCCTCTAGGGGACTAGTGAGCTTGTCCATGGGACATACGAAGAATCCAACATGAGGGAAAGACAGAAAATCCAGTCAAATGTGGAGAAAGTGGGAATAACCGTTTCATCGACACACCAAACAGTTCCATTAGGCATGGGAGTCCCTGTGCTGTGAGTCTGCGTCAGGTGTCTTATGGGGCCCTTGGGTCCTCCTCTATTTCCTTTTTGGTCCTGTTTAGGTACCAGCTGCTGTGCCTTCCCCGTTTCTCCTGAAATTGCCTTCTGGGAACAAAAGTTGCAACTTAGGAGGCTGTTCTTGCTTTCCCAATCTACCTATGTCGCTCTCTAACTGTCCCTCACTCAGGAGAGAACCCTGCTTCTAAGCCTCCCAGAAAAGCCAACATTTTCAAAGATGGGACAGCTTCTCTTGTGCCCACTGGCAAGGGCTAAGCTGTTCCAGAGGCAAAGTTTAAGTCAAAAGTTACCAGCTAGCACTTGGGAGCCTGGTCTATTCACAGACGTGTCCGCCTATGCTGTAAAAGGCTTTAAGACGTATATTTTTGCTTTCTGGAGGCAGAGTCTATAGCTGTGGTTGGCCACATGCTCGCTGTGCAGTGGAGGATGGTCTTGACCCTCTGACCTCCAGCTCCCGTGCTCCACACTCTAGCTTTCCCCCCTTTCTATCATTTTCACCTTCCATTTCTCCCTTTTCCCCCTAATGTACTTTCTTGTATGTTTTTGTTTTCATCTTTAACTCACTGTGTATTTTTTAAGGGGATGATAGACTAAGGTGGCCATTTAAATAGATAAGCTTTGAGGTTATTTTTCTACTGAGTAGAAGACACTTTCATTTCTACCAAGAAAAGAAATGACAGGTTATTCCATAGTAAACAGTATGTCCTGGTCTAATATTACGTCTTCTCTTTATTTTGAGTTTTGGGTATTTTTTTTCCTTCTTTGGTAATAGACTCTGAGAGTCTATTAGGGTGTGTGTGTGGGGGGGGCTTCTATGTTTTGAACTGAGAGAGCCCTCCTTACTGTACGACATGAAATGAAGATACACATTTTGTAGAGAAGCTTTGAAGAATGCTGGGTATTGGCGCATGCCGTTAGTTCCAGCACGCGGGAGGCACAGGCAGGATCTATGATCTCTGAGTTCAAGGCCAGCCTGGTCTGTAGAGCAAATTCCAGGACAGACAGGGCTCTCCCAGGAAATTCTCAGAGAAAAATCTGTCTCAGGAAAAAGAAGAAAGAAAAGGAAGAAGAGGAAGAAGAGGAGGAAATCGGGGAGAAAGAGGAAAAGGAGGAGGAGACGAAGGAAGAAGAAAATCCTTGAAGACATAAAATGGAATGCTGGCAGTTCCTGGGAGACCTGTCAGCGAATCACTACACAGCCCTGTGAGTTTATTTTAGGAAGACCTATGGTGTGGGTAAAATGACAGCCAGAGCTATCACAGTATATCAACTGCAGCCATCAGGGTCTAGTCTTTTTAACAAACAGATTGGTGCTCCTGAAGCTTGTCCAAGGCTGTCACAAACTACAGGCTAACACTGGGATCTCCAGCAAGGCCTTCCTTCCCCGGAGTCTCACGGAGAGAGATTGTGTGCCAAAGACCTTAAACTATTGACACTTCCAAAAGGAGACACTTGGGCACAGACTTTTGAGCTGACATTCCCTGGACATATTTCATGCTGTACCGGT
Organism: Ellobius talpinus; assembly: GCA_001685095.1. Classification (NCBI taxonomy): domain Eukaryota; kingdom Metazoa; phylum Chordata; class Mammalia; order Rodentia; family Cricetidae; genus Ellobius; species Ellobius talpinus. The sequence goes on from LOJH01001704.1 coordinate 20,830, forward strand.
AGAGGGTGAATGTTCAGGACTGTTTTCAATCTAGAAACAACAGCTTTATATATGCCAAGTGCCAACCCAAGACTGAGCAGAACAGAAACCCCAAGGGCAGGATGACCCAAGGAGAAAAGCTTCCTCAAGCTGATGGGGTTTTAACACTCCATTTCATGTCTATATAAGGAAGCCACAGCTCTTCCATCTCAAGCTGTCTTAGTCTATAACAGCACAGTAGAATCTGCTCAACAAAACAAAGTTAAACTTCCCTGGCACCTACTGAACACTGTGACCAAATCCCTCTCCTTTTTTCAAGCAATGCAATCATGTGTACTGGTTCATCGGAAAGTTCTTCTTTTCTGGATGATCTGAAAACTAGATTGTGTAACCCTGGACTGCCTTAGAAGACCATGCTGGAGAACACTGTCATTTGACAGATATGTCAAGGAGTGAATGTCTGCAAAGCCCCCACTCCAAAAAAAAAACCCAAAACCAACCAACCCCCAAAAAAACCCCAAAACAACAAAAACCAAAACTGGCCTAGAACCAATCTTCTGGCCTGTAACCTGCACCCTAGTTCCAAAGGGCACTAATCTTGGATAGACTATAAAGGACACTTCCTCATAGACCAGGAACCTCATCAAGAGGGAAATTCAAGTAGAAAGGCATTCTCTCAGATATATAGACAGTACAGGGGAATGCACCCATTCCTTAGGTTGCCTTTCCTAGCTTGAAACTAGGAAACAATAAACCTTTGAAGGTGTGTTCTATTGCCCCATAGCTAGTCAGCACTGCACAGTTCTAGACTGCAAAGGAAGCCTTTATGATCACTTTACACAGAGACACACCTACGCAGGTAAACAGGCCAACCCTCCTGAGTATAGCTGCTTTATTACCAAGAATAATCTATGGGACTTTTATTGAGACCAAAAGGGAAGTCAGAACAATTGACTTTAAAAGAGGTGAAAAAGACTATTTGGTAAATTTCCAGTGAACAAAGGTATGTCCCTTCTGTATTATGGTAGTCCCTATATCCTACATGCTGTTTTTGAGCCCCACTTTTAATTTATATTAGTCTTTAAGCTATTTTATGATCCTGTAAATTGTAGCAAACTGATAAAAACAGAAACTTTTATTTTCCAGAGAGAAAAAGTGAATTCCGGTTGAGATACTAATAGGCTTATGTTGCTTGAGAAGAGCAGTTTTATACTGATTACTTCCATGTCTGGTCTTGAATTCTTTGAACCTCCCACCTAGGCTTTCTGCTCAAATACTGAATCCAGAACCTTGCAAATTTTTTTTAATGCTTCAATTTCTTACTACATAGTCCGGGGCTGGGCTCAAATGCTCCATGTAGTCTTAACTGCCCTCCTCCTCCCACATTCTCTCGAGTGTACTTCCGTGCCTCACATTGTAAATCATTTTAAAACATATTGTTCCTCAGTTATTAAATGAGCTAAAGTTGAGTATAGTGGCTCATGGCCCTAATCCCAGCACTCAAGAGGCTGACATAAGAGGATTGCCCATAAGTCTGAGGTCAGCCTGGTCTACATAGTAAATTACAGGCCAGCTTGGGCTATTCAGACTTTGTCTTAAATAAATAAATGCAAGCTAGCTAATTAACACGATTTTAAGTCCTGTCTCAAGTACACAGGTTGCTCATTTGTGTTTTGTTTGTGTATACGTGCACCTATGAGGTGTTTAAGGTCTTTGAGTTCTCATAAGGAATAGTGATCTAGGTTTATGTTCCTCAAAAACTACCCCCCCTCAGTATTTATTGAGTAAACTTTATCTTCTCCATAGGTTCTAAAGACCACTATTCTGGTCCCATTTGTGCTGTCTGTGGTGGCAATTATTTTTATGCCAATACTAATTTGGTTTTACTGCTGTAGCTTTAAGATGAATTGATAATCTGGTCATTTTGATACTGCGTTAAATCTAGCAAAGCAGATCATAATTCAACTTGAATTAGTCTAAAATTTACAGTAACCAGAGGTTTTTTTTTTGAGGCCCAGTTATTTGGGCCTCATCTATCTCTCTGGACTAATTAGAGCAATTTCATGTCTCTAGTATGCAAGCAAACAGGACCCAAGGCACGTGCAGTTTTCACAAGGCCCAGTTTATTCTCCAGAGGTGGGGCAGACCAAGCCTAGCCCAACAAAGACGTTACAGAGGACAGAATGAGACAGAATAGCACACACACACAGTGACAGTGGCAGGCATCAGAGCCATCAAAAGGCTCATAGCAACAACAGTGAAAAGTCATTGTTACACTGTTTGCCCTCATGACTTCCATCACTTAAGAAGTTTGTGCAGTGTGGTGGTGCACACCTTTAAATCCCAACACTCAAGAGGCAGAGACAGCCAAATCTCTGTGAGTTCCAGGGAAGCACAGTCTACATAGTGAGTTCCAGGCCAGCCAGGACTCTTTGTAGAGAAATACACTATCTCAAACACACACACACACACACACACACACACACACACACACACACGACACAAAAGATATGCAAGTTTAATGGTATCAGCTTTATTCTTAATGAAGCTAGGTTGGGGTACCTAGCTTGGATACCTGTGTTCCTACTTCTATCTAGAGATCTGTGTGTGCCATTGTGGCTCTGTAAGATGGGCTGTTGTCATCAATAGGACAGGGAGAGACACAGTCAGCCTCATAGCCAGTAATGGGGGGAAAAAAGCAAAAACCCCAGGCTATCCTTGCAGTAACTGTTCACACGAGGAATTTGTGTATCTGACCCTGGCCTTCTTGCCTGACTATCAAAATTTTCTTACGGTCAGAAGAGCAAGTGATGGGAAAGCTCAAAAGCTACATATCTCCCAAGGTAAAATGTATGTGTGGACAGGATTCCCGATTTCAGGGTGGCTGCAATGTGAGAGGTTACCGCAACACAACAGAAGCTGGAAATGCTGTGTCCAATCTACTAATTCTAAAGAATGGGGAAATATGCATAAGCCAGACCAGAGGATACCACTAAAAACAAAATAAAACAAACAAAAAATTTTTAAAGACAAGACCTTGCTGTTAGCCCAGGCTGGTCCATTTTCCATACTCTTGTTTCAGCCTCCCAAGTTGCTAGAGCACAGGCATGTACCATCAGGCCCAGCTAAAGTCTAGGTTTTTGAAGATAACTTTCCATGATCTAGAACCACAGTGTGTGATCAAGCCCTCCTCCAGGAACTCACCAGCACACACATGATCTAGAACCACGGTGTGTGATCAAGCCCTCCTCCAGGAACTCACCAGCACACACATGATCTAGAACCTCGGCGTGTGATCAAGCCTTCCTCCAGGAACTCACCAGTGTGCACAGCACTGCTGCCCTTTCATCACAGCTGCCTGGAGAATCACACACGATGCACAGGTACTTTTAATTCACATTTTAATGTTTGAAAACTATGTTAACACTGCCCTTATAGAACATAGCTTCCCACACTTTCTTATTTATACCACACCCTGAAAAAAAACAAACAAACTCAACTTCCCAAGATGGACAGTTAACAGCAAAGTTTTGTGACTTGTGGCTCACTTTGGATGCCCACCGGAAATCATTTACAAGATTTTACATTAATAAAACAGTGGTGTGCTACATGTACTGAGTCAGAGGGAGTCTAAGACACATTGGACTCTAGAGACTGTATTACGTACCAATGGTTAAGTTTCAAGTGTTGGGTGGCAGGGGGACAGACAAGACAGTCTATGTTGGCATCAACACTAAAAGGCAAACATGCAAGACCTTCAAAACCTTAAATAACAGGATGTTTTCCTTCAAATCTGTGCTTGTAAGAATATTCAGCCCTCCCCTCAAGGATCCCAAAGTTTGGGAAAAGATAATTCCATTTTGGAAAAAGAAAAAACAAAAAACCTTCCCTAACTTCTGTTTTCTTAAATTCTATGCAGTAGCATCAATGTTAACCATGAAAGAACATTATGAAGAAACGACTTCTCTTTTTGGGCATGTCTGTTTCTATGACAATGATTTTCTTCTAAATTGTCCTCATTTGTATCATCTAAATAACAGATCTTAACAGCAGCATATGAAATCAAAGCAGTTATTTATCCGCACTTTTTTTCCAAACAATTAAGGTTTTAGGCTCCAGGTTTACATTGACAGAACTATGGGGGAGAAGGTAAAATTCTAATTCCTAAACAAAACCACTAACATCTATGAGAATGTATATTTCTTATGTGCAGGGACTAGTGACCTCTATTTCCATGTGGATCAACAACTGCAAAAATATACAGCCTCCTATGTATTTACAACATATTTACAAAGGAAGGATTCCTAAAGTGAGCCTCAGCTGCATAGATTCTTCAAGCCTGTACAGGTAGGCCCAGTGCTTTATGGTTCTTCCTCAGGGAAATCCTAAGAAAGACATCTGCATCCATGCCAATTTGCATTATTCTTCAAGAGCCCACCCCCTTTAGATTTAGCATTACTTTCAGTTATTACCCACCACCCCAAAAGTCTTTGATTATTATCAGCAACCCACAGCATTTTAGAGGAGCATGTCCCATTGCAGGATTCTCAGATTTGACCTCCTGAGAGGAAACCACGGATTGTGAGATGGCAGTGTGACTTCTTTTTCTGAGTGGCCAGATGTTCCCCTGAACAGGCAATGCTATTCATTGTTGTTTCTTTTGCTTTTTCGAGACAGGGTTTCTCTGTGTAGCTTTGGAACCTGTCCTGGAACTTGCT
>LOJH01001704.1:34137-46959 GCA_001685095.1 Ellobius talpinus
CTCTCTCTCTCTCTCTCTCTCTCTCTCTCTCTCTCTCTCTCTCTCTCTCATTAATGGAATCTGACCCAATTTTCAGTATCAAGTAGGAAAGCCTTTTGTGATGTCGTTTTAGATTTTCCTAAGATGGCATCTTTCTAAAAGGCAACCTCCCTGAAGAAGAAAAAGCTCCACAGGAAAATAACTGATATTATTTTCCACTGATTATTCTAGCATGCGGCCTGAACGAATATGGGAGGAACCATCGCCGTTTGCTATGAGGAAAAGCCAAGATCAAACAAAACAGAAGACATTGACCATTGTGCGGCACTCTCTGGCTTCAATGAGAAGCTACTTCAGTGTTGGTTTTCCCTGTTATTTTTAAATACAGACGTGTAACACCAGTGGAAGTAACTTACCATAGAATGTCAAGTACCCAAAGATGGCGGTCAAGAAGTACATGACAAACATGGCGAAGAAGGAAATGTTGGAAACCATCTGCATTTTTTTCTGTGATCGGCTAAAAACAAAGAGCAAGAATTAAAAATAAAAAAAAAACATATTGCTGATTCAAAGTGTCAGAGTTCAACCTGAACCAGAGACTAGCTTGAGTTCTCTCCTCTTAGGCTAGTATTCCCTGACCAGCTCAGCTGGCCCCTGCAATGATGTGGTTTAGAGTAATTCTTTAACAACAACAACAAAAATGGTACTTCGAGGCAGCTAGCCCTGGGTTACTCACGAGTGCCCTTCCAGACCATATGAGCAAGGCAGGGAGTAGAGGGGTCAAAATCATGATGGGGAAAACCACAGAGACAGCTGACCCAAGCTAGTGGGAGCTCACAGCTATGGACTGACAGCTGGGGAACAGAACTAGGCCCTCTGAATGTGGGGGACATTATGTGGCTTGATCTGTTGGCGGAGGGGTGGGGGAGGGCTGGCAGTGAAACCAGAACTTGATCTGGGTGCATGAACTGGCTTTTTGGAGCCCATTCCCTATGATGGGATACCTTGTGCAGCCTTGATATGGGGGGAGTGCTCAACTTGGTATGCCAGACTTTGTTGACTCCCCAAGGGAGGCCTTACCCCCTTTGAGGACTGGGTGGGGAGTGGGAAAGTGGGGATATGGGGGGGAGTAGGAGAAGGGGAAGGAGGGAGAGCTGGGGTTGGTATGTAAAATGAAAAAAAAAGTTTTTCATTAAAGAGAACAAAACAAAAACAAATATAAAAAGAGCATCCAGTTCTCATCTGGAGGGTGGAATTTTTTAAAAAAATATCTGTGGTTGTTTGATTTCCTATGCTACAGAAAAATTTCTGTACCATGTACAGAAAAATTCAAGTGTTTTTCTTTCAGTCCCAGAGATTGAATAAGAGCTGGAACCTGAACCCATGTCTGCTGTTTGGGTTCGGGCGCAGCACGGCCTAGCCCGAGACACACCCGGGCTCTGCCCATCTTGAGTATTCAAGGCCTCAGCTGAGGTGGTGGCGGGTTCTAGCTCTCAGGTCAGGCTTATGCCAGGGATGGGATGACCCTTAAAGCCCAAGTGCCTAGTGAATCTCCAACCTGTGTGGCTCTGTGCCAGTCACAGCATCCAGTCATGTGGAGTCTAGAATACAGGAACACTGGGGAGGACACACTTGAAGTCACTAAATACTGATGACTCAACTCAATCTATATATATTCTAAAGTGCCTGTCTCTATGCATACACACCTTGTTCCTCCCCGATGGATGTCAGATATCTTTAATATACTTAAATCTTCTAAGTCTGGGACCAGCAGGGAAGAACAAGGGGGTGTATACATAGATATAGGCACTTCAAAATTAAGCTGTGAGTCAGTAAAATAGGAAAGATAAAGACTGAACAGGGAACTCAGTGCCCTGTGCTAAGGGACATCTCAGAATGGGAATAGGCAGCATATTGTGTCTTTCTTCTGGATTTAAGACTGTGTAGAGAGAGTCTGATAACAGAGGGCTAAAAAGAGAAAACATGGGGATTTGTAAGCAGGCCTTTAGTCCTCTCTGAGACAACATCAAAGGTAAGTCCACAGGAAGTCAGTGTGGTAGTACACCCCTAGGAGAGCTGAGACAGGAGGATTGTGAGCTTGGGAGTAGCCTGCGTTTCCTAATAAGTAAGATCCTGACTTAAAACAACAAATTCACTTACAAAACACCCTTGAGTAACAATAAACTTCTAAATAACACAATATTTAGAGAAAAAACAGACTCAAAAGCCCACATGTGGGGAAGGGTGGGGGTGCTGGCTCAGAGGCTAAGAGCACTTGCTATGCAAGCAGGAGGACTTGACTTCAAATTCCCAGAAACCCAGTAAAGACCTGGCGTGTAACAGAGCTGCCTGTAATCACGGTGCTTGGGGTAGGGGATGGAGGGTGGGGGTGGAGGATAGGGGTGGAGGATGGGGATGGAAGGTGGTGGGATAGAGGGTGGAGGTGTAGGGTTGTGGGATGGAGGGTGGGGGATGGGGGCTAGGGGATGGAGGTTAGGGGGTGTGTTGCAAGGTGGTCACTGGCTTGCTGGCTGCCATCTTAGTTAGATTCTTTCTCAAGAGAATAAGGTAGGGACAGTGACAGAACCTGAGTGTACACAAGTGTAGCACACATACAAGCACACACAAATAACTAATTAATTGAGGTCACATGGCTTGTCACTTTCTTATTTATAGCCAAAAATATTGCAGACTTCAGAGCTTCCTTCACGTAAGAGCTTGCTCAAGAACGGCAGGAGCATTGAAGCTGGATGACGAGTTTATCTTTGTTTATTCTCACACAAAATTTGCCCATTAGCAGGAGGCAGGTAATAAAGAACGAGGCGTAAGAATGTAAGGGATCTTACTCTTTGAGCTCGCTGTAGATTGGCAGGACGGACGGGTGGCAGACAAACGCAAACGCGATGGTTGGTAAAGCATACACGGTCTATGTGAAAGAAAAAAAAACTGTCACATTTCTGAGCTGTTATTATCAGCCTGCTCCCCAGGACCCTGGAATTACGAGGTTATTAGGAGGGTTTGTCTCCAGATAGAAGCAGCCTTTCTGAGAGGGCTCATCTAGCAGAACCACAGGGCACTTCTGACAGAAGGATTTCAGACCTGACTCCCAAGGTGAGTGTCAAATATTCCAGCACACCTTATATATACGTTTATACTGCACTAGCCAGGTACATAGGCCTCCATTGCAAGTGACAGGGCACTGTTATTCTCTGACATCCTTCATAACTGAGGTGATCTGCCCATTGCATGGTATCTAAGTTGAGTATGGTGATGCATGCCTTTAGTCCCTACACCCAGGAACCAGAGACAGGCAGATCTCTGAGTTCAAGACAGCCTGGTCTGCAAAGCAAAATCAAGGACAGCCAGGCCTACGTAGTGAGACACTGTCTCAAAACACAAAATAAACAGAAAAGATGGTATCTAGAAAAAATTCAGTTCCACAGCTTACTACTTTGGCTATATTTTTAGAATCAATAAAGAAAGAGATCCATTAATTTTTTGGANTCCTCTGGAAGAGCAGTCAGTGCTCTTAACCGCTGAGCCATTTCTCCAGCCCGATATTTTTTTTTAAACACTCAAATCCCAGCTTCTTCTCCCTTCCTTTTGGTTTTTTGAGACAGAGTTTCTCTGTGTAAGCACCCTGGCTGTCCTGGAACTCACTTTGTAGACCAGGCTGGCCTTGAACTCAGAGAGATCCTCATGCCTCTACCTTTCAAGCGCTAGTATTAAAGGTATGAACTACCATGCCAGACTCAAACCCACTTTCTTATACAAAAACAAAAAACCCTAAAATAAAATAAAACCCAAGAGAAAGAAAGGGAAAGTAACATATCTTATGCACTAACTATACCAAGATCTAACAACGGGAATCCCGCGATGCAAAAATAGGACCCTCATTTTCACACAGCAGTTGGGGGACCCCCGTGTGACTAACTGCAGAGGCTACTGTCTTCCAGGCTGCCAACTAAACCCCAATAGTACAGAGGTCTTCAAAATGCCCATTTATAATGATTCCTCCACCACCTCTACATAGCAACAGTGAGCTGAGAGCGTGACTAACCAAAGCACCAACCAGCACGCCACACAGGAAGAGAAATGTGGAGACAACTATCCAGAGAGAATGTCACAAGAATGTGAAACCTGTTCTAAGCCAGATAAAGGGTGTGCTGGGACAATGTGCGTGTGAGTGTGTGTGTGTGTGTGTGTGTGCATGCATGCTCATGAAAGGACTATAAAATACAGAGGAACAATGCTGTGTTTTCTTTTAAAGATGAATACATCCCAACAGGTGATTACAACACACACACAAGAAATATTGCCCTTAATAAAAAAGCTCATACTTATTTTGAACCAAACTTACCTTAGAGTTGAAGGTAACGTATTTTGGCGTACACATGTCAGTTACATTGGCACTTATTGTTGAGTTTTGTTCTACACTCATGCATGGAATTTGAAATTTCTTGTAGATAACCTGGTATTGAGAAACACATGAAAATCAACCGAGATTGTATTAAAGCCAAATCAGGAATAACTATTACAGAGCTTTGAACACCAAAACCACAGCAATCGCTTCAATCAGGACTTACCACTATTAGGAAAAAAACCATGCAGCTCAAGGAAAATCCACTAGTGTAGCCAAGATACCCTTTTTAAAAAGAAAAATATTTATTAGTATTTTACTAATATAATTATTAACATTTATTATTATTAAAATATCAATTACTTGTACATATTACTTCAAGCATCATTTGGGACTTCACAATATGCCCACATGCCCAGATGAAAACAAGATGTGTCATTTCGTAGTGCTATTTTATTTGGCAAAATAATAGTAGGACTTTGAATAAAAGCATCATATTTGGTATTTCGATTCCATGCATCCCTGGCACATTCCAGGACACAGATCTCAGAATCTAGGAAAAAGGAGCCTCTCGGCTTTGGCCCTGTCTCTGTGTTGGTACACTGTAGTGCTAAGCCTTAATCCTTGATCCTCTCCTGAGTTCTTTCCTGGGCACCTACTGTGGGAATCCTGAAGGTGTTTGATCAACTTCTCTCTTGGCGAGAGGCCAACACAACCAGATGTGAGCTTCCAGGAACAGAGCAGTGGTTCTCAACTTTCCTAACGCTGTGCCCCTTTATCATAGTTCCTCATACTGTGGGGACCCCAACTGCATTTTCATTGCCACTTCATAACTGTAGTTTTGCTATTGTTATGAATCGTAAAGTAAAAATATCTGTGTTTTCCAATGGTCTTAGGTGACCCCTGTGAAAGGGCTCTTTGGCTCCACCCAAAGGGGTCATGACCCATAGGTTGAGAACCACTGAAATAGCGGCTTTGCAGGCTCTACTCCACTTAGAATGCCAGCGAAGGTGGTCACCACAACCTTCACAATGGCAGGTCAGGAGCTATGCTATCTTTATTCCCCAGGGAAGGACCATTCTCTATACTAACTGGCAGGACAGAAAGCCTACAGAAACCCAGAGAGCAGAAAAATAAGTAGTTAAAAAAAATCTACTTGTAAGCTTCATATATGCTCTTCAGCTCTGACAGATTAGCTAAACCAAGACAAAAAACAAAAAACAAAACAAAACAAAAAATCAAAACCTCCTGTGATTCATACTTCGTTTTCTCTCTCTTTTTTCCTGTGGTGGGTGAAGTCAGAGACTGGCTACACTCTAAACTGAAGTGTGATTCGTGAGACTTCTCTGTGTCTTGCTATTAGATTTGAAATCTCTGAGTATGAATGATCAGAATATTAAACACCACAAGCGAGCTAAGGTGGGATGGTTTTGAGTTTAAGACTTAGGAAGACCCGGTTTCTGAATTCACAGGATGTAGGGTAGGGGGTGTAACTCAGTAGTAGAGTACTTGGGTAGCCTGCACAAAGCCCTGAGTTTGATCCCCAACACCACGAGACAACAACAAAAACAACAAAAGAAAACAAACCAGAGCATTATAGGAGAATTCCATTTTCTGTACTTTTCTTAGGCAGACTATAACCTTTGCTACTGAAGACAGTATTCTAGTCTAGTATTCCAGTCCCAGAACCACCCTCTTCCAGCTCTGGCTCGGTGGAGGGGCTTCTCAGAAGGTCACCCCATGTTTTTAATCTCACATTAACACCAGGTCTCGTAACAGTTGCAATTTATGATTTCTTCTGTCATAACGAAGGCAGGCAAAGGTGTTCGTTTTCTAATGTTTCTGACTGGAACCAGAGAGTTTGAGATAAAGGCCAGGTCTCTGCTCACCCAGGTTCTTCAAGAGACACAGAGGGAGAATTATGCCGAAGGTAACCATCACAACCAGGACACGGCCATCTACGTACCAGGCTCTGAAAGGCATGCAAGAGGCTAGGTTATAGTCTCCAATTAGAAAGTGACATTGCTTTCCTCAAATGTAAAATCTCACAATGCATTACAATGCATTTTCATTTATTTGTATATATAAAATATATTTATTTTTATCACTACCTTTTACTATTGTTTTAAGATTATTGTCAAATACTTTAACCCCCGCCACTCCTTTACTACTGCCTCATCCCCACGTGACCTATGGAAGGGGCACTTTCTTTCCCCCACTCCCATTGGCTAAATGTGGTGTTCCTACGAATTAAATAATTTATGTGGCTTCAAAACAAGCTGCATATGTGGCATTCTGTCAGATTACAACTTGTCCTATCAATAATTTAAAGAGAATGTCCCTTTTGTTTTGTTTGGATGGTATCAGGAAGGACGGAAAACCTATAGGTAGGCATTCCCCCTCCTGGATCCTTCACATTTGACCTTGAAGAGAACATGGGAGTTACGGCTTCTGTCGTTTCCCTTGAAGGAAAAGGAGAGACTAGGCTGACAAGGGCTCTTAGATGAGAGGTCAAACAACATTGCACCAAATGTTGCTGGCAGCGCTCCCTAGGTTAAATTACATTTTTAATGATGTCAGTTCATGGAAATTTTGCTCTCCAAATGTCATTGACTTTCTTTAAGAAAGAAGGTAGCCCTAATATTAAATTTATGAAGGATTCATGAAGAAGATAGTTGATTAATAACTGATACCAAATGTTGATAACAGTGTGTATCATTTGAACATAAATGTTTGTGATTTTTCTGGGTACAAAATAATTGGCTCATACATTCTTCCTTTAATATTCTAAAAATACTATTCTACTTTTTAGTGACATAAAACCTCACTATTAATGTGTCTGATAGTAANAGTTGATTAATAACTGATACCAAATGTTGATAACAGTGTGTATCATTTGAACATAAATGTTTGTGATTTTTCTGGGTACAAAATAATTGGCTCATACATTCTTCCTTTAATATTCTAAAAATACTATTCTACTTTTTAGTGACATAAAACCTCACTATTAATGTGTCTGATAGTAACCTAATTTTTTCCCAATGAATAATACTACAGGCCACAACATTGTACAGTAATTGCTCATCCATCTTTTCACTTGAAACTTATCAGAGCTGGGGCCCTAATAAAGATTAAACAAAAAAAAAGGTAGATCCAGCTTGCCTGCCTGCCTTCCTTCCTTCCTCCCTCCCTCCCTTCCTTCCTTCCTCTTTCTCCTATGTCCTACTTTTGTGTTTAAAATATTCCTATGTATTCTTTTTCACAGCACATAGACAGAGTCCCGGTTCTCTACCATTTTCTGAGTGACAGATGAATCTACAGTTAAGTGGCTCTCTGATTCTTCCACTTATATTGCCTCCCCACCCTACTCCACCCCCCCAGAAGAAAACAGGCTTAGAAACATTTTATTTCTAGAATTTTCATAAAAAAAATTTGATCATTCTTCATTTAAGCCAGTGGTTCTCAACCTTCCTAATGCTTCGACCCTTTAATACAGTTTCTCATGTTGTGGTGACCCAACCATACATTTATTTATTATTATTATTTTGTTTTATTTTTGAGACAGGGTTTCTCTCTGTAGACCTGACTGTCCTGGAATTTGTTCTGTAGACCAAGCTGGTCTTGAACACACAGAGATCCACCTTCCTCTGCCTCCTAAATGCTGGAATTAAAGGCGTGCATCACCAACACCACCCAGCATATTATTTATGTATGTATGTGTATTTATTTAAACATTGGATACACAGGATATCTGACATGTGACCCCTGTGAAAGGGTCATTTGACCCCCCTAAGGGGTCGCAAGCCCCAGGTTGAGAACCACTGGAGCAATCAGTTCAGTTACATGACACACCAGAAGCAAGAAAAGGTCGAAAGCTTACGAAAATTCCTCCTCCTTTCCCATGAGGAATTTTATGGCCGAAGGAAGTTCGTTTTTTACTATGAAGAGATAGCTCAGCATTGCTGCGGAAGAAGAGCAAGTTAAGAAACATAATACCATGGCTCTTATTACAAGGTACAGTAGCAGTTGGCAGCCGCTCCGAGGCTCTCCTCAGTGGGCACAGACAACATCAACTCCCGCTGCAGCATCCCACTGCCTCTGCCGCGCTGCCCACATGCCACATTTGTTAAACTGCATGTGGACACCCAACCACCAGCATTAGAAAAGCCAATAATATCCATGCATGGCCAAGTCGTGTCAGAGGCTCTTACCACCAGTGTTCTGTAGAGAGGTGGCTCCAAAAATCACCAGCTTCCCTGTGGTGCCAAAGACTTGTTCTCCTAGCTTCTCATAAACCATGCAGCCTATTAAAAGTTGAATTTGGGAGTATAAGAAACGATGAGACTCTGAGAGCCGAGACCGAACATCTCCTTATGCTGCGTGTTACTCTTCAAGCTCCTAGACCCTTTCCCAAACTCAAACCTTGGCACTAGAAGGGCTAAGGCACTGTTATTTGGAACCACCTTGACCTGTCTAATGTCAAACACCAGCACGGTTTCTCCTTTGTTATGCTGGCTTCTGGAATATTACAAGGAAAGATTAGGTCACACTGGGTGGGGGTCCCCAACACTGACTTCATGGATCTGGTATGTAATATTAAAATCAAGATTTGATTTTTCAAGACCCTCATGCTTGAAACCAAAAAAAGATTTCTTCTGAATTAATGTGCTGAACTGATTAGGCTAATAGAGAATTGTCTTCTACTTGAAGTAGGAAGCCCACCCATACTTTGACTCCAGCCCTGCTTCGCCATTTGAGAATAATGCCTTCTTGCTGTGGGGGCAGCAGTTAATGCAGAAGCCATAACGGGCCACAGTGCTAAAGGTAAGTGATGATGGAGTACTTGGCCTTAAAAAGGAAAACCCTTATCACCTCCTCTGAGGCTCAGGGAACATCATGGAAGAAGGGCTGTGGAGGATGCAAGAGCCAGAGGATGGGGAGGGGTGGAGGGAGGATGTAAGAGCCAGAGGATGGAGAGGGGTGGAGGGAGGATGTAAGAGCCAGAGGATGGGGAGGGGTGGAGGGAGGATGTAAGAGCCAGAGGATGGGGAGGGGTGAGGGAGGATGTAAGAGCCATAGGATGGGGAGGATGCAGTAAGATGCTGTCTAGACTCAGCACAACTGCTGCACTATGGAGCTCACTGCGGCTGTGGCTATCTGCACAAAGCGTGCATCTGACTGGGCCCATAAACATTTCATCGCAGACCAGGGAGGGCCCATGAGGCTCCACCCTTCCCTGAGGGACTACTGACAATGGTTGGAGGAGGGGTCATTTTTTTGAGTGGTGTAGCCACCAATAGTTGCCCTTGATCCAATCTCCCACCCGTGCTTGAAACTGTTAAATTCAGTGGACCACATACAAAAGTAAGTGGGGGAGACTTGTTGGAAGGGTTCCAGTTGGAGGGCGTGGAGATGGGAGCAAAACTACTAAAATTCACTATGTAAACGCATGAAGCTGTCAAACACTTTTTCAAAACTTACAGGAAGTATCTTCATAATGTTCCACCAATCCCTCCTGTTTTAAATGTAACAATGTCTAATAGTCACTACATACGAGTTTTCATCACATGGAAATACAGTTCAAAGACAAGCAACTGCCCAATGAAAGTGGCAGATGGCTGTAGCAAAATTCTCTAGTGATCAACCAGTTCATTCCAATAAATAGTAAATTCCTAAACCAATTCACAGGAAGGAAAGAAGGAAGGAAGGAAGGAGAAGAAAGGAAGGAAGGAAGGAAGGAAGGGAAGGAAGAAAGGAAGGAAAAAGAAGTTTATCTTTCTTGATGGCAGTTCATAATTTCAAAAGTTCATAATTTCACAAGAAGCAATTTGGGTCAGGCTATAGTTAAACCTTTGCTAAACCTCATGTAAGACTGATGTTTAAACGAGATAATGGGTGGACCCTGAATTTATTACAAAACATTCCAGTCATCTGTATACAATAGCTGGCCAAGGTGGCTTTAGCTAATGTAAAAGTCAAAGCATTGCAAACATGATCCAGTGTCCCAGCAATAGAAAATAAACACTTCAGGTGTTACATTGGCCAGAGAACTTCAAGTCCTGGGTAGCATGCTCACTCCCACAAAGCCTTGGGAGTAACATTTTCTCCTTGGAATATACAGAAAAGAGCACAAAAGACCTGTTTACTTAAGACCTTGGAAGCTATGACATAAAAGCATAGGATCTTTGTTCGAGGTTTACAAAGACCTAAGGAAACAGTAAAGCCTTTAAAATGAAGTGATCCCAAACTAGAAAAACAGGTACAACTGAGAGCTCACTGTAAATGACACAATACACATTGCCCATCAGCATCCTGCCTTCAACAAAATCGTACATCTCAGCTTACCCGTTTCCTTGGAACAAATCAACAGTAGGTTTATTGAGTATATAGACAGCAAAGTCACCGAAGTCAGAAGTATCCTGTAGCAAAGAAAATAATCCAATTGTGTTATCTAGAAAACACATTTTGGAAGCGCAAAGGTCTCCTGCCACTTAGTTAACATGACTAGTTAGCATCAAGTTAGCTGCCTGTTGAAAATCTTCATGAAAATTCTTCTATCAGATGAAATGCTCACCAGAGTCTAAGTCAATGCACCAGTCCCCACCTATGAAGTAATTCAAAACTCAAGCAGCTACATGGAGACATTCAGGTGACGGCTGTAAGATCCGGATATGAAAGCAAGCCTTTGTAGCCTATGGCATGAACACTCTCAGATTACATCCGAGTGGGAAAGCAGTTTGATGGGGTGGCAGGGAAAGACATCAGTGACCTAAGAGAGAGACCATGTGACTTTAGCAGACCTTCTTGACTTCCTCTACGTCTGATTTCCCATGTATATAACCCAAAGACGCCATCTGATGTGATGGCAGCTATAGCCCTTGGCAGCTATTCCTCAATCTATACTTGATGCCATTGATTTCATTTTTTTTCTTTGCACCTGGTTCCTCTTTGACAAATGCAAGCCTCTCTAAAATGTGGGACACTTTCACAATCAAGTACAACATGAGAACAAATTCATGTTTTTGTTTCGGCACAGCTGGCTCATGAGCAGAGCCTTTCTCAAGAAAACGAGTGTTTAAAGTGATGAGGGAGGGTACACACATTATTTCTAAAGTACTTGGGTAAAACAGACATGATAACTGAAAACAAAGCTTGTTTATTAAAAAAGGAGAGAGAGAGAGAGAGAGAATACAATTCTTGTCCTCAAACAAAACCACTTACTCCCTCCATACAAGGACAATGCTTTGCATATATTGGCTGCACTTTAGCCTTACCATAATTAAAAGCAGTTATTTTCACCGTTGAGAGGCACTTGTCTCTCTGTGAGCTCAGGCTCCCAAACACACACCCGTGGGCCTGCAGCCCTGGGGCAGCAGCCACCTCTTCTGGCCTCTATCTCTCCCCTTCCCCTGAGCAGAAAGGCTGCTCTCTCTGATTCCACAGCGTTTGCTTCCCCTGCACGCACACTGTGCTGCCTTGGAGAGATGAATACGGAGTTCACGGTCTCCAGAACAGTTGAACTCCAGAAATGGATCCAGAAACAAGGATAAGTTCCACAGAGGCAAAACAAACCCCAGGAGAAAGAAGAGAAAAACCGAACACTGGAAAAAGCTAAACCGCCCTGCTGACAGAGGGGAACGGAGGGTCTTCATGATTGTAGAGAAACTGCATTCCGATTCATATATATCTGGCAGAGATCCGTGAGTGAAGAGGGTGAGGAAGACAGGAAGTCCCCTATGGTCTGTTCTGACTGAGGGGTAGGGAAATACCAAGAGCATTTATTACCCACCCAGGAGTTTTCAATGGGTTAGGATTTGACTGGATTTAGAAAGGGAGAACCAAACAAGACTTCTAAACAAAACACATGCTGAAGAAACAAACTTTGTGTTTCATTGAATATCAAGGGGCAACTTCTACAGGCACATGTGATAGCCCCAAGGCACGGGGTAATGCGGACTTCCTCTCGTGTGGACAGGAAAAGGGCCAATTTCGGATCTGCCTTGTGCTATTCTTGACTAACCAGGAGTGTAGAGGAGGCATTATCAACCATAGACCCAAGAATGGTGGATGAAAAGTATAATCTTGTAAGGGGAGGATGCACCCAGCTGCAGGGCTGGTTATCAACATCTGTAGAAGGACTTGGGCATTCTAGGAACACATCCGCATACTCTCCCATCCAATAAAGAGCACCTGGGACCACACAGCTCTTGCACACGGTTCCTTCCCACATTCTGTGAGCCCCGTTTCTCTGTAGATGACACTCAGTGGCCTCTAGTCGATGGAAAAGGTGAAGAACCTCTTCAAAAGCTCTTGTTGCTCCTCTTCCTTGTTCAAGAACAAGTATTAATCAGGGAAAATTTTTTGTTTTTGTTTTTTTGAGACAGGGTTTCTTTGTGTAGTCTTGGCTATCCTGCAACCCGTTTTGTAGACAGGCTGTCCTTGAACTCACAGAGATCTGCCTGCCTCTGCCTCCTGAGTGCTGG